>SNQJ01S0117586.1:26125-45631 GCA_010110895.2 Picea sitchensis
CTTTCAATTACACATAAAACGAAAACCGAGACTCGAATTGAGAAACCGTCGACTCCAATGGATTCCTAGCATATGATTTCAGCTATAGCACCCCTCACTCACGGGTTCCATGCCTTGAAATTTGCTTTACTCATTGATTTTGAGAACTAGGGTTTTGCTCAATTAGAAGAAATGCAACATTTGGATTAAGGGTTCCAATTTATGAAATCGTTCCTTGGGAGTGGATTGACAAAGTGGTCACTTAGAACATGCCTAAAAAATCTTGCATCATCTCACAGAACTCAAAAATTCTTCTCAGTTAGGTTTTTATCCCCCAAGGAGGTATTGGCTAAGAGTCCTCAAAATGGTTTGGGATGTGACTTGCAACTTGGCATAAAACGAAAATCAAGACTCAGATTGAGAAACCCTTGACTCCATTGGATTCCTGGCATAGAATTTCAACCAGAATGCCCCTCATTCTTGGGTCCCATGCCTCAAAATTTTCTTTATTCATCGATTTCAAGAACCGGGGTTTTGCTTAATAAGAAGCAATGCAACATTTGGATTAAGGGGTCCAATTTATGAAACCATTCCTCAGGAGCGGATGGACAATTTGGTCACCTAGTCCCTACTTAAAAAATCTTTCAGCATCTTAGGGAACTCAAAAAATTTTATCTATTAGGTTTTTATGCCCCAAGGAGATATTGGCGAAGAGTGCTTGAAATGGTTTGGGATGCGACTTGAAAATGGGAATAAAATGAAAATAGAGACTCAAATTGAGGAACCGTTGAATCCGATGGATTCCTAGCATAGGGTTTCAGCTAGAGCACCCCTCATTCTCGAGTGTCATGCCTCAGAAGTTTCTTTACTCATTGATTTTGTGAACTAGGGTTTTGCTCAGTTGGAAGCAATGCAACAATTGGATTAAGGGGTCCAATTTATGAAACCGTGCCTCGAGAGAGGATGGAAAATGTGGTCACTTATTCCATGCCTAAACCAACTTGCAACATCTCATGGAACTCGAAATTGTTGCTCTGTTAGGTTTTTATCCCTCAATGAGCTATTGGCTAAGAGTCCCTGAAATGGTTTGGGATACGACTTGCAACTGGGCATAAAATTGAAACCAAGACTCAAATTGAGGAACCGTCGACTCCTTTGGATTCTTGGCATAGGATTTCAACTAGAACACCCATCACTTCTAGGTCCCATGCCTCAAAAGTTGTTTTATTCATCGATTCTGAGAACTAGGGTTTTTCTTAGTGAGAAGCAATGCAACATTTGGATTAAGGGGTCCAATTTATGAAATCGTACCTCGGAAGTGGATGGAAAATTGGGTCACCTAGTACATGCCTAAACAATCTTGCAGCATCTCATGAAACTAAAAAATGTTGTTCTGTTAGGTTTTTATGCCCCGAGGAGGAATTGACCAAGAATCCCTAAAATGGTTTGGGATGCAACTTGCAACTGGGCATAAAACAAAAACCGAGACTCGGATTGAGGAACAGTCGACTCTGTTGGATTCCTAGCATACTATTTTAGATAGAGAACCCCTCGCTCCTAGGTCCCATGCCTCAAATGTTTCTTTTTTCATCGATTTCGAGAACTAGATTTTTTCTTATTAAGAAGAAATGAAACATTTCAATTAAAGGGTCCAATTTATGAAACCATGCCTTGAGAGCGGATGGAAAAATTGGTCACCTAGTCCATGCCTAAATAATCTTGCAGCATCTCAAGGAACTTAAAAATGATACTCTTTTAGGTTTTTATGCCCCGAGGAGGAATTGGCCAAGAGTCCCCGAAATGGTTTTGAATGTGGCTTGCAACTGGACATAAAACAAAAACTGAGACGCGTATTGCAGAACTGTTGAATCCATTGGATTCCTGGAATACGATTCCAGCTAGATCACCCCTCAATCCTGAGTCCCATGCCTCATAGGTTGCTTTATTCATCGATTTTGAGAACTAGGGTTTCACCCAGTAAGACACAATGCAACATTTGGATTAAGGGGTCCAACTTATGAAACCATGCCTCGGTAGTGGATGGACAAAGTGGTCACCTATTCCATGCCTAATAAATCTTATAGCATCTCATGGAACTCAAAAATGTTTGTTCATTAGGTTTTTATGCCCCGAGGAGGTATTAGCCAAGAGTCCCCGAAATGGTTTGGGATGCGACTTGCAACTGGGCATAAAATGAAAACTGAGACTTGGATTAAGGAATCGTCGACTCCATTGGATTCCTAGCATAGTATTTGAGATATAGAACCCCTCACTTCTGGGTCCCATGCCTCAGAAGTTGCTTTATTCATTGATTTCAAGAACTAGGGTTTGGCTCTGTAAGAAGCAATGCAACATTTGGATTAAGGGGTCAAATTTATGAAACCGTGCCTCAGGAGCAAATGAACAACATGGTCACCTAGTCCATGCCTAAACAAGCTTGAAACATCTCATGAAACTCAAAAATGTTGCTCCATTAGGTTTTTATGACTCGAGGAGAAATTGGCCAAGAGTCCCTGAAATGGTTTAGGATGGGACTTACAACTGGGAATAAAATGAAAACTGATACTTAGATTGAGGAACCATCGAATCCATTGGATTCTTGGCATACAATTTCATCTAGAGCACCCCTCACTCTTAGGTCTCATGCCTTAGAGGTTTCTTTATTCATCGATTTCAAGAACTAGGGTTTCACCCAGTAAGAAGAAATGCAACATTTTGATTAAGGGGTCCAATTTATGAAACCGTTCCTCGAGAGAGGATGGAAAATGTGGTCACCTAGTCCATGCCTAAGCAAGCTTGCAACATCTCACAGAACTAAAAAATGTTTCTCTGTTAGGCAAGGAGGAATTGGCCAAGAGTCCCTGAAATGGTTTGGGATGCAAGTTGCAACTACACATAAAATGAAAACCGAGACTCGAATTGAGAAACCATCGACTCCATTGGATTCCTAACATACAATTTTAGCTACAACACCCCTCACTCTCAGTCCCATGCCTCGAAGGTTTCTTTATTCATCGATTTTGAGAACTACTATTTCTCCCAATAAGAAGCATTGCAACATTTCAACCAAGGGCTCCAATTTATGAAATCATGCATCGAGAGTGAATGGACAATGTGGTCACCTATTCCATGCCTAAATAAGCTTGTAGCATCTCACATAACTCAAAAATGTTTCTTCGTTAGGTGTTTATGCCCAAAGAAGGAATTGACCAAGAGTCCCCGAAATGGTTTGGGATGCGGCTTGCAACTAGGCATAAATCGAAAACCAAGACTCGTATTGTGGAACCATCGACTCTGTTGGTTTCCTAGCATATGATTTTAGCTAGATCATCCCTCACTCTCGGATCCCATGCCTCATAGGTTGATTTATTTATTGATTTCGAGAACTAGGGTTTCGCCCAGTAAGAAGCAATGCAACATTTGGATTAAGGGGTCCAATTTATGAAACTGTGCCTCGGGAGCAGATGGACAATGTGGTAACCTATTCCATGCCTAAACAAGCTTGCAACATCTAACGAAACTAAAAAATGTTTCTCCATTAGGTTTTTATGCCCCAAGGAAGTATTGGCCAAGAGTTCCTGAAATGGTTTGGGATGCGGCTTGCAACTGCACATAAAATGAAAATCGAGACTCGGATTGAGGAACCGTCAACTCTAATTGGATTCTTTGCATACGATTTCAGCTAGAACACCCCTCACTCCCTGGTGCCATGCCTCAAAAGTTGCTTTAATCATCGATTTCAAGAACTAGGGTTTTGCTCAGTTAGAAGCAATGCAACATTTGGATTAAGGGGTCCAATTTATGAAATTGTGCCTCTGGGGCAGATGAATAAAGTGGTCACTTAGTCCATGCCTAAAAAATATTGCAACATCTCACAAAACTCAAAAATGTTTCTTCATTAGGTTTTTATCCCCCAAGGAGGTATTGGTCAAGAGTCCCTGAAATGGTTTGGGATGTGACTTGAAAATGGGAATAAAACAAAAACCGAGACTCGAATTGAGGAACCATCGACTTCGTTGGATTCCTGACATAAGATTTCAGTTAGAGTACCCATCACTCATGGGTCCCATGCCTCGAAAGTTTCTTTATTCATTGATTTCGAGAACTAGGGTTTTTTGCAGTAAGAAGCAATGCAACACTTGGATTAATGGGTCCAATTTATGAAACCATGCCTTACGAGAGGATGGAATGGGCATGTTTCTCACAACTCATGCCAAGCATGTTTCTCCAAGTAACTAACACAGGTAGTGCACCACAAATGTGTAAATCATGGGTAGGCACGTGCCCATATGTAACACACCCACTACGAGAACTAAAATTTTCGGCTTTTTCCCTCTTCTCTCTGAGGAACAGAGTCCCCGAATTTCTATGGGGCCTGGTGCAGAACCTACCTTTCCTTGTCCTTAACCATGTGATCGTCGGCTATGACCACAGGCTTTACCAGAGAGGTGCTCCTGGCTTTCGCGATTCGAAGAATCACGATGCAAGCGTTCCCCTACTCTCTGTCTTTCGAGGGGCCAAAATCCGAAAGAAACCAACAAATAGTCACATTTAATAATGGCTCGGATTAGAACCTGGCACTCCACCTTTTGGGGTTTCACGTACCGGTTTTTCGTGGTATAAGAGGACGAGGGGTTCCTACCCTTCGGTTTCACGGGTGCCAAAATATCGAAAACCCTATATCCGCCAAACTCATTTCGGGGTTTCCGCCATCATAGTTTCGCGTCTGGCGAATACGAGGAAAACTGACCTTTGGAAATCCCAGGTACCGAAACGCCGGAACACCAAAACTATATGTGCTAATCCATTTCGGGAGTTCGCCTATTGGGATTTCGCGTTATGCGAAGACAGGAGGTATCGCACCTAGGTTTCCCGTGAGATGAAACTCCGAAACATCATAACTTTTCCACGCTCTATCATTTCGGGGTTTCGGGACTGGTGATTACAAGGGATTCGCCCTTGGGCATCCCGGGTGCCAAAATACCAAAAACCTTATATCCACCACGCTCATTTCGAGGTTTCGCATGTCGGGATTTCGGGCTATGCGAAGACAGGAGGTCTCGCACCTGGGTTTCCCGGAAGCTGAAACTTCTAAGCCTGTATTCATCGCTAAGCTCATTTCGGGATTTCGGGACTGGCGAGTACAAGGGAACTTACCCTTGGGTTTCCCGGGTACCGAAACATCACAACTCATCCATGCTAGTCCATTTCAGGGTTTCGCTAATCGAGATTTCAGGACTGGCGAGCACAAGGGAACTTACCCTTGGGAGTCCCGGGTGCCGAAACGCCGAAATATCAAAGTCCATTCATGCTATATCATTTCGGGGTTTCGCGAATTGGGATTTCGTGAAATGTGAGGACAAGGACACTTGTCCTTGGGTATTCTGGGTGCCGAAACGCCGAAATACCAAACTCAAACCACACTATATCATTTTGGGGTTTCGTGAGTCGGGATTTCGTGACATGTGAGGACAAGGATACTTGTCCTTGGGTATCACGTGTGCCGAAATGTCGAAATACCAAACTCAAACCACACTATATCATTTCAGGATTTCATGACATGTGAGGACAAGGATACTTGTCCTTGGGTATCCCGGGTGCCGAAACACCGAAATACCAAACTCAAACCACACTATATCATTTTGAGGTTTCGCGAATCGGGATTTTGTGACATGTGAGGACAAGGATACTTGCCCTTGGGTATCCCGGGTGCCGAAACGCTGAAATACCAAACTCAAAGGGAACCATTCTTTCTGGTGCAAGGTTTCCAAACTTAGGCCATAAAATCCTTCAACGGATTCTTGGGTAATTATCACCAGGTTGGGTGACCTGACTGAGAGGCCTTCTTAAATCATCGAGCTATGAACTCTGTGACAAGGGTGAGGTAAGCCTAAGTATTTTTTTTAAAACAATAGTCCTTTCAAGGAACTCACTCTGGCTCTGGAGTATGATGGAGCCTCCCGGAAGGAGGTTCCTTCGGGGAAAAACAACCCAGGGCATGGTTGGGGTCAAGTACATGGGACAACTCTCCAGGGAATGAGCTCAAAATCGGAACTTATTCGTTCTATACGTAAATCGATTATAGTTATATAAGTATAAGCATGCATTCATTGTTGTTGATCAAAACACCAGGCAAACTCTTCTATGCAGAAATCAATCATCTATAAGTGTACAAACATGAGCATGCATTTCAGGAACATTCAAACTTGAAATACAGGACATAACACTTATCAGAAAACACCAGGTGTAAAACAACTGCTGAGAGGGGCGCTCGTTTCCACCCAATTGTAGGCTCAGCGACTCCAATCGGATTTACCACTGGCCACCCCCGAGCTAGACCACGATGCTTTGAGACTCAATTTCTTACTTCCCGTTCGTCGAAAATCAAGGATGAAGGTTACTCTCCTTCTCCTCTGCTCATAACTCACTGTATTTTCCGGAGTTCCTCTGGTTCTCCTTCCGCGATTCTTGTCGCGTGTGTGTGTCTGTCTGTATGCTCCTCTCTCCCCCCCTTCCACACTTCTTTCCTCCTACGAGGTTGCATGTGGCACGAAATTCCCTGTCCAATGGTCAAGTCTGAGAGCTCCTACAGATGGGCGGTTCACCCCATCCCCTCATTTACTCTTGAGGAGCCTCCCTACCTACCATTCGGGTGGGTAATTCATTTAGGGGTCTGAGATTGAGCTTTGGTTTTCCCAAGCACGTACAAACCAGTATGGTTTGGTTCGGTGGAAGTTAACGCAGCCACTCCTGACCCCTTCCACCACCTCTCATCAGCCATCGTGGTCTCTTTTCAGCACATCCCCCTCTCAGCAGTCATGCAACATATATTCATACATCATTTAAATTCCTCGAACGTTTTATACTAAGGTTCGTTAATTCAACATTCACAATCTTTGAGTTTGCCATAGTTCTTGGCCAGTATAGTTATTTTTATAGACTGAGGGAAACATGGTGTTACACCATAGGTGCCTAGTCACCCACCCCACATATTTTTATGCAACAACTTAAGTAGTGTGCCCTCCTAGTCCAATCTAACTCGTAAGTGCATAAAATATTAAAAAGGGAATATGAGTCCAAATTCCCGCATGGGATTCTCTCCCATTGATGCACCATACTCATAGTGAGAGTCAAACACTCTCCAAACAACAAGTAAACTAACACCTCACCCACATGAAAACTGGGGAAACTAAGTACATATATTGGATGCATCCTCTCTAGAATAAAAAATCTTATGTACTACTCACTCCCAACTAGTTTCCTACATTCATCTAAATCTTGAACTCTACTCCTACAAGATGGGAATTTCTCCTCCAAGCTCAAAGAGTGTTGTTTCTCTACATAAAGTGCTCACTTGCTACTACCCTTGGTTTTCCTCACTCACAAAATGATTTTTTAGGGCTTTAGGAGGGGTGGGGACCTCTAGATCATAAGTGAGAACCACGAGGGGGAAAAAAAAAACATTTACATTTGGGTGGGGATTTAGGGGATATAACCCATAGGAGATACTTGGGTGTCCCAAGTGGGGTCAACCTATTCCCTTAGGACAGTCCCATACCGCATGAGACATACCCATGATGGATCCCTGCCATAGGGAGATCCCTAACCCATTCCCTATTTCCAATACACAAGAAATTCCCTAGACATATTTCCCACCTCAAAGGAACATTTTTACTTAGTATATTCAACCTTACATTGTATATGATTATATTCATTTAGTTAGTAATGAACCCAATAGGAGAAGGGGATAATAGTTGTATGACTACAAAAAATAACTTTGCACACTTAGTGGAAGAGAAGGTCAAGCCTCATTCTCGAGATACTAAAAGGCTAAGAAATGATCATCCTCAATATCATAGGGAGTAAAGAAGTCTTCAACTATTGAGATAGGAAATATTGTTGGGATGCAATATTTACTAGATCAAAAATATGAGTGATGATATGTTGACACCTTTTTTCACTAACGTGTGGTCTCTGGATTTGTCTTGTTTTGCCACACTTCCTTCTTTGTGTCCCCGAGACAAGTTGAAGTGGGGTGTTAGTGTTATGGTCGCTAATCTTTTCTTAGTGACATAAAACTTTTGTGGTCCTGTTGGGTTATAATTGTAAACCCTTAGTTGTTTGCCTATGGCCACATATGTATTTAGTGGAGAGGACAAGTGGTCCCACACCTAAGGTTGGGGGTTACATCTAAGTTACCCAAACAACTATATATACGAGGTATCTAAACCTCATTTGTAATAATCCAAGACACATCATTTGATCTTTATATAATATGCATTGCATATATTGCATATTTCGGTACAACGTATCGACACATATATGTGGCATTCTTGTGTACTATGTCACATAGTTTACATTTGTTCAAATTCCTTAAAAATGAAATTTGGATAAAAAAATTCCATTGGATAAATTTCAAGAAAAAATCACCATCAAGTTCATTAATAGATATATTTCAAATTTTGAAAAACTTAAGTTTATGACATTAGAATTACCAAAAGTTGATATCTTCATCTAACACATTCGATACATAAAAATCGAAAAAATGTGACCAAATATGTATTATGAACCATGGTAAAGTAGTAAATGAATATGAACCATAAACAAATTGATACATAAATAAATATGAAGCATGATAAAATAGTAAACAACACTGAGGGCTTTGAAATTCAGCAAATATGATTGGATTTCAACCCATTCCTTTAAGTTTGCCAAATTTTGGATTTCAACAATGAAATTTGATAGATCATATGATAGCTTCTGTAGAAGGAAGTATTAACTCTTTATTATATGATTCTTTGGTTTAACCTTATATTCTCACCTAGTTCCAACATGTTATAAAAAGCACAACAACATTGTGATGATAATATTCACATCATAAAAGAGATCAATCCAATATAGGAGGTATAAATAGGTATAAATTTACCCTTAAGATATGCTAGAGATGCCAACAATTATATTGCACAATGATCAAATGATCTATATTAGATATTACAAATGAGGTTTATGTTGAAATATTGGAAAATACAGAGAGAAGGGGTGAATCAATATTGCTTCTTCTTTTAAAATTTTAACAATTATTAATTAACAAATTAATAAATCATAACAATTGATCAACAAGAATGTACTGAATACAAAAATTTTAATATAACAAGTACAAGTACAAGTTACAATTGTGTGAGAGACACCAATATCTCTTCTTCTGATCACCAACACAAGGAGACACCAATCCCCTGGTTTTAGAGCACCAACTCTAGAAATCCCCAACTCCCTTGTTTCAGAGCACCAACTCTAGGAAGCACCAACTCTTTTGTTTTAGAGCACCAACTCTAGGAAGCACCAACTCCCTTGTGAAACAAACTTTAACTTGCATAGGATTGCAATCCTCCCAAGCTCGTCCCTTCCACCCTCACTTCATGTGTATGTTTTAGGTTTCATATACTTCCTTGGACTCTGCTTCTGTTTTTTATCTTCTAAATTAGACCACAGAGACACTTTCCTTTTTACCATTTTTCTTCGTTTATATAGTCTCTCAAGAGGTATATGATATTGAAACAATGTGTCTTTTTGTAAAAGAGCAAATGAACCAATGTGTCTTTTTAATAATCAAACATTTCACCTCTTCATTTAATTAACACAAATGTTGACTTTTATGTTTATTAATTGATTTTAATTTAAAAAGGCATCCAAATTGTTGAGATTTGGGTACCTTGGAAAGTGGTCCCCTTGTGTTTTTGAGTCTCTAAACACAAAGGGGGAGAATATTACCCTTAATACTTTAATTTATGTTCCAATTTCACTTTGACTTAGGAGATTTAAGTCAAAAGTGAAATAAGTCACTTAAGTCATTAAAGTGACATTTAATTCACTTTGTTGGTGAGTTAAAGGACATAAAGAAAACTAAGGAAAGTGGGTTTCCTAAGTGAGATTTTAGGATTAAATCTCACCCATTGATTAGAAATGGCTAGATTGGATCTAGGCCATTGATATTTTATGGCTTGGACAAAGGAGGCTAAAGGAGGCAAAAGGTTAATGAAGAGGCTCATTATTCACTTGCTCACTTGAGAGACTTGGGTGAGGAGAAGGAAGTGAAGAGAAGAGAGGATGAGGGTTTGGAGCACTTGGACACATTCTTGAGAGAAGGGGGTGCACCATTGAAGGAGAGAAAGAAATCTTGAGGAGTCGCACTTGTGGGAAGCAAGGAAGCCTAAGCTTGAGGTTCTACATCCGTGGAGGGTGGACTAGTACTTGGGTGCACTCATAGGAGTGAGGGTGCATCTAGTTCACTTGGGCACATAAGCAAAGAAGAGGGGCGCAATTGAGAAAAAAGGGAACATAATAGCTTGTGAAGGGTGTACATGAGGCAAGGAGGAGAGCAAGGCTAGTGGGCAAGGGGTGCTCTAGCATTTGGGATCTTTTGTGGAGGTAAGAGGAGCACCTAAAGCAAGGGCACAAGGCTTCTACATTATTGGCTACCAAGAGGGGCACAAGCCTTCATCTAGCAAGCAGATCTACAAGGAACTCCAAAGCATCCAAGTTGGATTGTTATTGTATCAAGTTCACTTGTATTTATTTCCTAGTTGTACTCATGATTTGAGATCTCCAAATATAGACATCTATCTCTAATTGGTTTTCCCCATGGGGGTTTTTCCAGGGTCATGTTGACCAAAAACTAATGTGTCATTTTTCATGCATGCTTAGAAGTGTAGATCAACATTTAGAGTTGTAAAGATTGTGAGGAGTGTTATGTGTTTTGAGTATTATTGTATATGCTAATAATTGGTATGAAAAAACTTGAAAGGGAAACTAAAAAGAACACTTAACCACAAAAATTATCAGCAGAAAGTTACATAATTGTTTGATGTCCTAAAAGGAAACAAAGGAAAGTTTTGGAAGTTTAAACTTAGAGCTAAATTATGGTCAACGATAGACCAAATTAAGCAGCCTGATAGTACCTCGATTCTCTTCATGGTATCAGAGCCCTTGGTGGCAAATAATTGTTGATTTCTAGTGCAATCAGTGGACAGTTTTGTGACAACTCATTGGCAAATTTTGGGACAGCTTGTTGACAGAGTTTGTGGACAACTTGTGGGTAGATTTGTTCACAGTTACAAAATTGATTTTTTGACACTTGTGGACAACCTTTTATCACACCCGTGTGGACAGGAGTGAGGCTGATTTTTACAACCTATTTTCACACATATTTGCTAGGAGTGAGGTTGTGGTGATATTGCCTCTTTTCACACATGTGTTGACAAGAGTGAGGGAATGCTCTTATGCATTTTTAGCATCAGTGTGAGATTTAGTGGACAACCATGTCAGTGTCCTATATGCGCGCAAAGGATAGGCTAGACGGAGCTAGCAACTGGTCCCCTTGGAAGACCAGGGTCACTTTCGCCTTAGAGGACCTTGAACTATGGGATATAGTTCAGGCTCCCATTGTTGTTCCTCCTGTCACTGCTCCCATGTTGGTGGCATATTTCAGGAAGAAGAACAACAAGGAGAAAAGAAATATTTGTGAGGGGGTGATAGACCACCTCATTCAACATTTGACTGGTAAAGACTATGCATTTGAGATGTGGGAGTCTTTATGCAAGATTTACTAGAGTCCAAACCAGAACTGGGAGATGGTTCTGCAGGACAAGCTCAAGAGCATTCAGATGCTCTATTGCGAGTTAGTTACATCATTCTTTTTCAGATTCACTCAGATCAGAGATGAGCTTGCATTCGTCAGAGAGATATTGGACCCATAATTTATGGTGAGGACAACCTTAAACAACTTTACCAAACCATGGGGTTCATTTGTTCAAGGCATAGTTGCTCGGGAGGTTATGCCTACCTGGGAGATACTTTGGGATGATTTTGTTCAGGAGGAGACGAGATGCACCTCAGATTCTTTAGGAAAATAATGATTTCTCAGGGTGATAAGGACCTTGTTCTATGGACTAAGGGAAAGAAGAAGATCGAAAAAGGTGTTAGACAAGGTCCCAAGGGAGGGGTCAAACCATAACAGAGTGGTGATGGGAAAGAGAGAGACATGAGCACAATAAGATTTTTTTCTTGTGGAGAGATGGGTCACTGTGAAGGACAGTGTCCCAAGAAGAAGAAGAAGCAACAGGATGATATTGAAGTGACAACATAAGAGGTTGAGTATGCAGCTCAGTTTGCGAGGGAGTGTGCGTTTGTCAGTTGTTTGTCAGTTGTTACACCATCCAACGTTAGGTGGGGAGACAGAGTTGAGGAGGACCTATTGAATCAGAGTAGTGATTTAGAGGGAGCTCAGACTTAGTTTTCGAGGACACCATCTTCAGGGGTGACTGGTCCACCCGAGACAACTTTAGTTTTAGAGTTGTCGAGACAGAGCGTTGGTGTAGGGGCTTCGGAGCATCAGAGATTTATGAGAAGGAGAAGGAGGGAACCATAGAGGCTTGAGCCTCACTTGGCTACGGAGATGAGAAAATCAGGTTCTGGAACCACTTCAGGTGGAAGTCACTTGGTGAGAGGGCAAGTTTAGGATCTTGGTGAGATTTCGAGATCCAGATACTCCTGGTGAGATGCCAAGAGGGGGAGACTCTTGGTGAGATGCCAAGAGTAGAGACTATTGGTGAGATTCTAGGATGTATAAATCCTTGGTGGGAGACCAAGGTTGATATATTTGGTATGATACCAAGATCTAGGTGATCTTGCATAGGTTGAGATGCAACTCCATCTATATATCACGCAGGTTGAGCAGATATGTGTCAGAGACCATTTTTTATGATCAGGGTACAGCCATACTCACCAAGTATTTTTCAGTAGGAAACCATGTCCACTGCGGGGATGAGATTGGGGGTGAAGGGCACTTTCCTCGATAAGAGGGAGTGTTGATATTCGGGTACCTTGGAAAGTGGTCCCCTTGTGTTTGTGAGTCTCTAAACACAAAGGGGGAGACTATTACCGTTAATACTTTACTTTATGTTCTAATTTCACTTTGACTTAGGATATTTAAGTCAAAAGTGAAATAATTCACTTAAGTCATTAAAGTGACATTTAATTCACTTTGTGGGTGAGTTAAAGGACATAAATCAAACTAAGGAAAATGGGTTTCATAAGTGACATTTTAGGATTAAATCTCACGCATTGATTAGACTTGGCTAGATTAGATCTAGGCCATTGATATTTTAGGGCTTGGCCAAAGGAGGCTAAAGGAGGAAAAAGGGTAATGAAGAGGCTCATTATTCAATTGCTCACTTAAGATACTTGGGTGAGGAGAAGGAAGTGAAGAGAAGAGAGGATGAGTGTTTGGAGCACTTGGGCACATTCTTGAGAGAAGGGGATGCACCATTGAAGAAGATAAATCAAGCTTAAGGAGGCACACTTGTGGGAAGAAAGGAAGCCTAATATTGAGGTTATACATCCATGGAGGGTGGACTAGTACTTGGGTGCACTCATAGGAGTGAGGGCGCATCTAGTTCTCTTGGGCGCACAAGCAAAGAGGATGGGCGCACTTGAGCATTGAAGGGTGCATATTAGCTTGTGAAGGGTGCGCATGAGGAAATGAGGAAAGCAAGGCTAGTGGGAAAGTGGCACTCTACCATTTGGGATATTTTGTGGAGGAAAGAGGAGAACCTAGAGCAAGGGCGCAAGGCTTCTACACTATTTGCTACCAAGAGGGGCACAAGCCTTCATCTAGCAAATACATATACAAGGAACTCCAAAGCATCCAAGTTGGATTGCTATTGTATCAGGTTCACTTGTATTTATTTCATATTTGTACTCATGCTTTGATATCTCCAAATGTATACATCTATCTCTAACTGGTTTCCCCCATGGGGAGTTTTCCAAGGTCATGTTGACCAAAAACTTATGTGTCATTTTTCATGCATTCTTAGAAGTGTAGATCAACATTTAGAGTTGTAAATATTGTTAGGAGTGTTATGTGTTTTGAGTATTATTGTATGTTCTAATCATTGGTATGAAAACACTTGCAAGGGAAACTCAAAAGAACACTTAACCACAAAAATATCAACATAAAGTTACATAATTGTTTGTTGTCTTAAAAGGAATCAAAGGATAGTTCTTGAAGTTTAAACTTAGATCTAAATTATGGTCAAGGACAACCCATATTTAGCAGCTTGATAGTACCTCGATTCTCTTCACAAATCAGATATTGATTTTCATATGAATACTCTGGAGCGATGGAAATAAATTTTAAAATTATATGACATGGGTTTTGTGAAGAACATGCCCAATTAGCCAACAAGCAAGAAGATTCCCTAGAAAATGTGCAAGGTGGATGATACAGGAGGTTCTTTGAAGGAAAATTGCCTAGATTTACTGTTGCAACCGCCTTCTAAACTTGCCAAATGAAGCATCCACTTCAACAACAGAGATTTGGTCACAGATCCACATTCCTCCTTTATCACCAAGCTAACAGAGTGGACTCAAAAATTATAGGAGCAAATTTTAAATGACGTCTTCGCTTCCACATCTGTGTTGACTCTGGTCAAATTTTCACATCCAATCCTGTAGCATGGAGTTGTAGCAAGTTGCAACACTCATCCTGTAGCGTGGTCTGACAATTTCCCAGACTTTGATCTAGTGATCTAACAATCACAATGAGATCTTTGATGATTGTTATCACACCTTCTTGGAGGAAATTCTCATAAAAGATCTTATATGCCTTGTGGGACGATCTTTTGGCCTTGCTTTCATTCACTTGAAAATGGATGACAATGATCTATAACTTTTATAACAATATTCTTGAAGGACTAAGTAATGAAGGATCTGTGAAGCATCCCCCTTGTTGAGATTTGTATACCATATCCTTGACACCTAATGCATTCTATTGAAGCACCATATTTGAACCTTTCCTCTTGTATTTAGAGCACATTAACCTCTTTTTGAGGTTCCATTGTAAAGGTCTTCCAATGATATCTTCATGGAGTGAACAAGCCCTTCACTTCTATTCAATTGCTTCTTCTATGAATGGATGCCAGTAACATAATTCAACATAAACTTTTTCTAGGATACTAATATGAATACATAAACAGTAATCAAGTTCTCGGTGACCATATTTATCCTCTCCCCATCAATGCCAACAACATACACTATGTCCAATATTGAACATATTGGCCCCCTTTGACATCAATGCCAACACCATATAAGCACCATGTCCAACAGTTTAGATACCTCTTATATAGGTGTTAAGGATAACTTAGACGTAGCCCCTAACCCTAGGTGTGGGACCACTAGGCCTTCCTGGTAACTAACCATGTGATGATAGGACAACCACTATGGGTTTATGATCATAACCCAGACATCCCATGATGGGCCCCTTAAAGGATCACATCACCAAGACAAGATTATCCACCTTAACACTATCATCGCACCTTAATACACACTTGGGAAGATGTTGTCAAACTATTTACCAATTAAACATTACAATAATACCCCCTTAATGTTTAATGGGTAGGGAATACAATTATGACCAACAATGATACTAATCAAACCATAAATAATGTGCAAAAAAGATCTCAATAGAGAGTCCTTCTTTAGAATGTTAACCTCCAAGAAACCCAAAAAAAATCACACATACCTCTTTGGAATTGATGAAGCAAACAAATATTACCACGAATGAGCTCATGCACGAGTGATTAGAGTTGGGGAGTTTAATCCCACAATGTTTTCAAAGAATAGTCTTGAATAAAATACAATCACGCTGGCAAAGGAGAATACATTGAAGCTAAAAGTGATCCAACAAAGATGTTATTATGGAAAAAGTGTTGAAAATCAACAAGAATGAGTCAACCAAGCAAATTGAGAAACTTTCCCATGGGAGTGTGGTCTAGTAACATGTAATGAGATGATCAAACTTGTATCAACACAAAGATCGGAGTTCAATACCCCTCGAGTGGGAGCCAATGAAGTAAGGTGCATGTCCTAGGTGACTTTGATGGAATAAATACACCTCTTATAGTGTGGTAGCTTAGCCAAAGGGATTATATATGAGGCATTCCCCTCCCACCCCAAAAAAACAAGGGACTTGACCAAGGGCCTTTTGGGTAAGATGGTCAAAGGCTCAATAAGTGCTACAAACACCACATGCACCAAGATGGTCTTACTATCATAAAATCTTCTTCCACCATGAAAAAAAAGGTTACCATCAAAAATATGTCAAGAAGAGGCTACTATTACGATCAATCAATCATCAAAAAATATCGCATGCAATGAGAACTATACAGTTGTATAGTTGAGGAAACTAGACAACAAGAAATCCTCAAACAAGAGCTCAAATGTTTCCATGACCAATCATCAACCCATCCATTCATACACTTAATAATGGGTACAAATATAAAATTCTTCCATCTATGCTTCTTAACTGTCGGTTTGTAAGAAAGGATGATATCATACCAACATGTGTGGGTAAAAGAGTGTGGATACTTGGATGGAGAGTGAGAGTGTCTCCTCTCATTATGATTGGGATACCAAAGGCTAAGATGTCAATGTTGAAGAATCTAATTGATTTATAGTGGTAGTATAACTAGATGGTGTAGGTTCTTGTCCATAGGAATCAATAGCAATAGAAACAAACGGTGCATGTTCTAGTTCCTTTAGATCCATGGTTGTATGGTGTAAATTCTAGTTCTAGCAAATCAAAAGGGGTATAAGACTCAGATGGTTCAAGTTTTAATTCTTGTAAATCAATGGTAGTAGAATAATTGAGGTGACTTGAATTTAGTGATGTTGTCTCAAAATATCCAAGGCATACTTTAATTAGTCTCATTTCAAGCTCAATAGAAGTGACAATACACTGTACACGCTTACCAATTCCACCACTATGTAATCCATTTGTCAATGCAAGTCAGAACCAATGCCTCTAGTATGCTTCTCAAAATTAGGTGAAGGTATTCTCATGAGTAGCTAACAATGCATAAGAAAAGAGGGTCAAATATCCTCTTGAAAAGTGTCAATTATGTCTTCATCCTCCCATAATTCACCATAGTTAGGATAAGATTGTTCATAATAGCCACTAGTATTAGAAGAGATACATCAACTAAGCAAGAAGTTTTTGTGAGAAGTACTGAATATCCTCTGGAAAAGATTCAAGTGATTCTTCCTTTTCCCCAAATTAAACATTCACTGTTTGAAAGACAAGTTCCAATATCATTTTCATCATAGTAATACTAAATGCCTAGTTGTCACTTGTTCATTGTACCTTTTGGAAGTAGAAGAAACACAAGTTTACAAATTTCTAATGCAATCCTCAAAATGACCTTAAGTACTTCTTGTAAAAGCTAAGTAATAGGGCATACCCCCCAGGGCCTCCATGTCTGTATCCCACATGTCGGACATGGAGATGCTAGGACATATCTAACACATGCTAAACACATGTTAGGCAATCATATTTCGATGTCCTTTTGTCTCGTGACTTAGTGTATAAGGTTCTAATTAAGGTGCCATGTATTCTAGATGGACTTTCCTTCTCGGCCAAATGTGGAAGTAGGAGATAATAATTACTCTCCAAGCTTGATAATCATCAAAGAGTTTGACATTGTATTTCTATAGGGAAACAACCTCCTCACAACAATGGGTAATAGAGTCCTACAATGAATTGACCTCATCATGAAACTGAATGTTAGTTCCTTGCAATGAAAAATCATGCTCATGGAGATTGGTAATCCGATCTATAGAAAAGTAACTTTTTCATGAAGTTGGGTGTTATTATTGCAAATAAGTACTTTCTCGTGAAGCATGATATTAGCATCTTACAAAGAAGAAACCTACTCATGACATTGAGCAATCAATACCCTGCAATGAAGCAATCTCAACACAATGATTGGCACTAATATCCTACAAGGAAGCGAAGTTTTTTATTAGCAGTGTGTAAAGAATCAACCTTATTCTCACAACATTTCCAAAACAAATCTTCTTTTCATGGAGAAACTCTTCTTCTCCATGGCCTTTACAAAGGATAAATTATGCATCTTCTTCATCAAGATCATCGAGTTAGATTCTTGGGTTTCTTATTGTCATATGCTTGGGTTTGTTCTTGTGAGTTAGACATTGGAGATGATGAAATCATTGATAATATTATGCTTATTCTTATTTACAATTGAGTTAGAGATGTAGGAGGAGCAACATTAGCCTCTTTTTCTCCTTTATTCATTCTATTTTTTACTTTTTCACTCATTTCAGGCACTAGGGTTTCTTGAGCATTCTTGAAGTCTAGGGTGTTAGGGTTTCTACTCTAAGGAGGTAAGGAGTTAGGTTTTCATGAAAAAACCTATGGTTGTACCTAATGAGGAGGAAGAGAAAAGGAGATTCCTTGCATGAGGCCAAGGAGGACTTGTTAGTGTGATGTTATCTTATTGGAGTCTCTTCGTTAGAGCTAGAGTTTTTGTGTTTTTTCCCTGGCTAGGGTTTTGGAGAGCTCGTGATCCAAATTTTATAAGCAGAACAAAATGAATATAGATTATTAATATGTTCTTAACAAAAAATAACAGAGATACAGTAAAAATGGTTTTCTATTCAATAAGGAAATAAGCTGAAACTGTAAAATGCAGTGAAAACAAGCTTGTTGGAATGGTGGCAGCTTATCTCTAAGAAGAGATGTGGTGGTTGCGCTCATTCGCAAGAAGATGATTACAATGAGGCTCTCAATGCCTTTTTACAATAAATAGAAATTCAAAAAACCCTAGACATCCAAAAACCTAACCCTAGGAGATGAAGCGTCAAAAGTCATGTGGGCCCCGTTTGGGTAAGTTAGTACATCAACTTTCCGGGGTCGTAACTTTTGCATACGATCTTTGTTTTAGGCGTATAATAGCCCGTTGGAAAGGTATCGTTGAGGAGATTCATTTTTGGGGAAATTTATACAGAACTTCTATATTTCTCCCCCTTTTCCCCAAAACACATCATTTAGGGCCTCAAAACAACTCTAGAAGTGAAAAACTACTAAAAATAGTAAATTACCAAAATTGCCAGAAAACTGTTTTGAGCCAGTTGGAAAAGGTGGGTGGCCACCAATATCCACCTGAATCAATCCTCCCTCCTTAGGAATCAATGGTCTCCATTGCATTGAGTTCCCCCATTAGATGAGGAAATTTATGTTGAATTTGGCCCCAAGTGAGCCACTTGCCTTGGTGCAGGAGTTTCCCTGCTTTAACGACTTGATAAAGTTGGATCATTTGTTGTCGATTGCCCTTGATCTATGTGTCCACAATCTGATCACTAGGTTCATGTTGTATGCAGTCGGGGTTGAGCTCTGTTGGTGTCAGTTGTTCTGCTACTTCTGAGGTGTCCAATAATGATGGGAAATAAGGGCGAAGGATATCCACATTGAACATTGGGTGCAGACAGAGGAAAGGAGGAATGTTGAGCTCAAAAGCATTATCCCCCATGTCCTTGGTGATGGTGTACGTCCCATAACGAAGTGGGTGAAGCTTTCGATGGGGTCCTGTAAGGCGTTCTTTCTGCAAGTGCAACCAAACTTTGTCGCCCACCTGAAACTTATGTGGC
The DNA here is from genome assembly GCA_010110895.2 of Picea sitchensis. Taxonomy (NCBI): domain Eukaryota; kingdom Viridiplantae; phylum Streptophyta; class Pinopsida; order Pinales; family Pinaceae; genus Picea; species Picea sitchensis. The sequence continues at coordinate 45,605 of SNQJ01S0117586.1, forward strand.
ACCCGATGTTGATCATGGCGCTGCTTG
>SNQJ01S0117586.1:48993-68849 GCA_010110895.2 Picea sitchensis
CCCTCCCTCACTCATTTCTTCACCATATCTTGAGCTATTGTTATGCTACTTGATTTTCACCATATCTCTCTCTCTTCTTGTCCATCTTGCATCCATTCTTTTGCTCTTGAGGGTTTTGGAGCAAGTATTTGTTTCAAGATTTTCCTTTTTGAGTAATAAAGAGAAACTTTGGAGGATTGGAAGAACAACGAGTATTCTTGTCTCTTGTTTGCATATGAGGTAATATTGTGGATTTGGCATCTTTAGTTTCATGGAGTAGATTTTTGGGTAAAGTGTTTTACTTGGGTAGATCTAACCACTAGTATTATTGTTGATCTATATATGTGGGTTTGCTAATAGGATGCAAGAATTTCATTTTGTTAGCACATTCAACCATATTATCTTCTTGTATGCATCATATCTTGTCAAGTTTTGCAGGTTTGCTTCTAGGGTTTTGTTGGGATTGCCTCAAGGAAGAGTCCTCCCTCAAAGCTCACTCAAACTCTTTATTTTCTCCTTCTTTACTCATTCTTTTCTTGATATCCACTTCACATAATATTTCAGCTAGCTTAACATCATAGATTGGTCATCTTAATCTACTTTTTTCATAAAAAAATTATGTGAAAAAATTCTGCCCTAAAAACATAATTTTTTCTTCATCTATATTGTTGTGTGTAGTTTTTCCAACAAGCATAGCTTGCTGGTTTTTGCAGGTTCTTATCAGGTTGAGGGGGTTATGTTGCCCAAAATCAGCCACACAACACTCCAAGACCCTTCTCTTCAAGTGGGTAACAAGTCTCAACCTTTCTCTTCACTTTTCTAGCTTCTTGTGCATGGATCCATTTATTTCTAGTCATTTTTTAGTGGCTCGTAGCTTGAGAGGAGAATTGGTACGACCTACCTCCCACGTGTGAGCTTAGGGTTAGGTTTATTTTAAAGTTTTTCCATTTCAAGTCACCTCCCTAAGCTAGGATGTGGGGTTAGCAAGTGATTTAGTGTTTGGTAGTTGTTGCTCTTGCTTACTTCTCAACCCCTTTGGCACAATAAAGGTAGGCATGCCTCCACCTTGTGCCATTGAGTGGTTTGTCTTGCTTTTCTATTTTTTTTCCAAGCTTTTCTTATCTTAATAATTGCCTACACCTTAGGAGAGACATCCCCAAAATCATAAGGCTAGGGTAATAATGTGTTAATGATTTCTTAATGCTTTGATGGTTAAAATATTCTAGATCTAGATCTCTTCACACATTAGTCCTTAGCTTAAGCCCTTGGGGTATAATCTACTTGCTTAATTTATTTTCCATGTCTTAAGGCTATCTCAAGTTCTATTTCTTTCACATGCTCTAATCCAACACTAAATGGTTTGATGCATTGATGGTATAGTAAGTGGTTTTCTTTTTCATGCTATCTCATACGTAAGACCATTTGCCATCACTTAAGTTAATGTATTGTTGGACATGTTGATAGTGTAGGCACACATCTAAATCTTAAGCTTTCTTCTTCACACTTAATGCTCTATCTTAATGCTATAACAATCAATGTTTAAGTGGTGATAAGCTTTAAATCTTTCTCTCATTTTCTTTGGCAAGTTGTTCTTGCCCTTGTTCATTAGCATTCATTCTTTACAAGCTTCTCATGTTATGTTTCAATAAATGGTGATGCAATAAATCTTTATTTCAGCTCTCTTTTACATGCTTTACATGTGTTAATGTGCTTAACTTTCATGTTTAATAACACATCTTTATAAGCTGCTTAAAGTTTCGGTTTTAGCATAAAATTACCTTTTTAAGGCAACTATAAGTCACTAAAACACTCTCTAATACACCTAAAAACTTAACCAATTGATCTATAAGCTTAATAGACTTAATAGGGTACCTAAAACTACCATCTTCGCCATCTAAAACGAGGATTGAGGAAGGAAACGAAAGGTGCTAGGTCGGGGACGGTCTCACGGCGTGCGACGTCCTTTCCGGGAGTACTCAGTTCATTAGGGTTGACCTGTGAAGCTAGGATAGGCCTCGTTGCCTAACTTCTTGAGCATCCAGCAGCCATTTGGTAATTGGGGGAGGAGGTTTTTGGTTAAACACTTAGTTAGGGTAATTAAAATATTTCAAATCTTAAAACCCTTAACTCACTAAGCAATTAACAATCTTGGTTAAAATTGATATATCTCAAGGTTGAATACTCGCATGTATAATCTTCTAATCTCATCTATAAGTAATGCTTTGTGAGTAATCAACTAAGTGCCTTAATTATTGTGGAACACTTGTGTTTAAAGCTTTCAAATCTTCTAAGTGTCCTTGTGATTTTTGAGTGTTGATGTTTCCATTGAGGAGCAGTCCAATAGAGTAAGTGCTATTGGGGCATGCTTAGGCTTAATGTGTTGATGGTGCTCATGTATTGATTGTATCTAACTTCCTGCACATTTAAGAAAACGTGGTAAGCTTGTTATATTGTAATATTGTGTATCTAGCATTCTTTATTTGCACCAGCACGATTGAGCTCCCACAAGGTGATGAGCTGGGACGGATGTGCCCCTTGTGGAGTAGTTCTTGGATTTTTCGCTTGATCTCTTCATTCTCTAACAGAGAGTGGCGATAAACTGGCCCATTGGGAAGCGGTGCGCCGGGGGTCAGATCGATGGGGTGCTTGACCTGGCAGTGCAGAGGTATCCCGATAGGTGAGGAGAATATATCTGAGTATTCTTCCATGACCTTATCTACTTGATTATGTTGTATGGAGAGGTCGGCTGTAGAGACCCTGGATGTGGCTGTGATCTTTCGCTTATTCTGAGAGAGAATCATGAAGAAGACAAACTTCCTCGTCTGAAAGATGACCTTCCTGCATTTATTAGCAGAGATCAAGGAAATAATACTAGGTGGGACTGCCTTGGGTATCATGTACAATTTCTTGTTCAAAGTAATAATAACACTATGAGACCTAGACTCATACACAACATGAAGTTTCCATAAATAAGGTTGGCCCAAAAGAACATCACAAAATTCTAGAGGAGCAACATCACACAATACCTCGTCTTTGAAGGGCTTGATGTCGTACGACAGTCAACACTGTTGGCTGACGTAGAGATCGCTTCCTTGGCGAAGCCATCCAATGGTGTAGGGTTGTGGGTGCGGAGTTGTTGGAAGGGCCAACCGCTTGACGACCTCTGCTGCGATGAGGTTCTTTTGTCTATCACTATCAACGATGAAGTGCAGTGGGGTGCCTTTTACCCACATCTGTGAATGGAAGAGGCACTTTCCTTCTTTTGGCTCGTCTAGTTCACCAGGCTGGAGCTTGGTGGTAGCAACGGTGGCATTGGGTTCCGTGTCAATGATTTGTCTTCTCCTTTCTGGTTCTGGCTCAGATTCAGAACCCACATCTGATCCAAAGGCTTTCACTTCAGCCACCAACGACTGCTTTGAGCGGCAGTCAACAGTGTTATGCCAAGGGCTCTTATGGAAGTCGCACCACTTCCTGGTATCTTTATTTGTCTTTCCAATGTCCTTCTTTACTTGTGGCTTGGATTGGTTGTTCCGATATTGTCTATCTTTGCTCTGTCCTTTGTTTTATGGGTTGGGGCCACCCTTTCCTGGCTTTTGTTGTGCGGGGTTCCCAGGCCCAAATTGTCGTGTCTTTTGTTTGAGCTTCTATTCGATTTTGATAACATATCGGTAGGCAGCGTCCAAGGATGAGATGTCCAGAAATCACATTTCAGTCTGGATGTATCTATGCAGAGCACCGTGATACTTGAGCACCAGATGTCATTCTGAATCTTTGATACCCATCTTGGTGCGTAAGGTATGGAAGATATTTCTGAAATCTGGCATTGCTTGGTCTCTTTCTTGCTGCAGTCTAGTCCATTTGGTAAACAAGTCGTCATAACGTCCGACAGGGTAGTATTGTTCCTTAATAACATCCCTGAAATATTCTCATGTGGTCGTGACTATAAATAATGAGGGTTCCTCTGTTTCTTTTTGCTGACAGAAATTTTCCCACCAATCTTTAACATGGGGAACGACTTTGAGGAGCGCAAAAGTAATATTTTCTCTATTCGAAAAGTTATGGATAGAAAAATACCCTTCTAGTAGATTCAACCATTTGTCTACAACATCTGCATCTATATGAACTTCAAATATAGGAATATCGAAGTTTATATGTACCTTGAAGGGGGCGGTGCCTCTGCTCGAAGAAGATGTGTCGTCTACTGGTAGCCGCCGAAGGATTTGCGCAAAACTATCCATCATCTCGTTCCTTTTTTGCGTGAGGGATTACTCAATCAACAGTTTGAAAGGATCTCCTGTCCCGTCATATTTTTTTTCTCCTACCATGAGAGGTCGCTTGGGCGTGTGAGAGATTTTTTCCTCAAGAGAAACAAGCTCGAGACCCAACTCTTTGTACTCCAACCTCGTTGGGGACATGCATTAAGATGACAAGGAGCAAACCGCTCTGATGCCACTGATCCAAATTTTATGAGCAGAACGAAATGACTACAGATTATTAATAGGTGTTTAACACAAAATAACAGAGATATGGTAAAACTGGTTTTATATTCAATAAGGAAATAAGTTAAAACTGTAAAGTGCAGCGGAAACAAGCTTAGTCGTGTCAAGTTCAATTTCATGATGTGGAATGTTGGAATGGTGGTGGCTTATCTCTGAAAATATATGTGACGGTTGCGCTCATTCGTAAGAAGATGATTACAATGAGGATCTGAAGGCCTTTTTACAATAAGTAGGAATGCCAAAAACCATATACATCCAAAAACCTAACCCTAGGAGATGAAGCGCCAAAAGTCATGTGAGCCCCGTTTGGGTAAGTTAGTACATCAACTTCCCGGGGTCGTAAATTTTGCATACGATCTCCATTTTAGGTGTATGATATCCTGTTGGAAAGGTATCGTCGAGGAGATTCATTTTTTGGGAAACATTGAAGGAACTTTGATATTTTTCCCCCTTTTCCCAAAAAAGCAYCGTTTAAGGCCTCAAAACAGCTCCAGAAGTGAAAAACTGCTAAAAATAGTAAATTACCAAAATTGTCAGAAAATTGTTTTGAGCCAGTTGGAAAAGGTGGGTGGCCATCGATATCCACCTGGATAATCTTGGAGGGTTGTATTTKATTATAGTAAGAAGACAAAAGTGCATACTTGAACTTCATCTCCTATACATATATATGAAGTTTTCAGCTATCCAAAATTGGATTTGGAGAATTTGGAATTCCACGAGAGGGCATTGACGTCTAAGMAACATGGGGCTACTTGAATCTCTTACATAAAGGCTTGTACTTGAATTATGCTATCTTGGGTTGAGGGAGTGGACATATAGGTGGGTGGACCCAGAAATGGCACATTGAATTGAAGAGGCATTGGATGATTGGATCCCTTGGAGGAGGAGTGTTTGACCTTGGATGAGGAGTGATCTTGTCTTAGATATTTTCTTGTGGATCCCCATCACCTTGGAGCTTTACATATGTCACCTGTAGGAGGAGTTATTCAAATGTGTGGGATTACTTTTTTGTAGTAGGTTGGTTGTAAGGTTTTAGGCCCACTTTTGTATTGTTGGCCTTCATTACCTCTCTATATGTAAAGGAATGATATATATCTTTCATAATTTTCATCATCAATGTGCTCTTTTCTTTGTACTTGTCTTCTTGGAGTAATACACTGATGTTCATGAGGAAAACCTAGGAGAATTTATGATGTTTAAAGAACATGTCCTTGTTGGGAGATTGCTCTTGTAAGATGCTTGGGTTTTTTCTTGTGAGTTAGACATTGGAGATGACGAAATCATTGATAATCATATTCTTATTCTTATTTACAATTGAGTTAGAGATGTAGGAGGAGCAACATTAGTCTCTTTTTCTCCTTTATTCATTCTATTTTTTACTTTTTCACTCATTTCAGGGACTAGGGTTTCTTGAGCATTCTTGAAGTCTAGGGTGTTAGGGTTTCTACTCTAAGGAGGTAAGGAGTTAGGTTTTCATGACAAACCCTAGGGTTGTACCTAATGAGGAGGAGATTCCTTGCATGAGGCCAAGGAGGACTTGTTAGTGTGATCTTATCTTATTGGAATCTCTTTGTTGGAGCTCGGGTTTTTGTGTTTTTACCTGGCTAGGGTTTTGGAGAGATCAAAGGGTTGTATTGGCCTATAGTAAGAATACAAAAGTATGTACTTGAACTTCGTCCCATATACATATATATGAAGTTTTCAGCTATCCAAAATTGCCTTTGGAGAATTTGGCATTCCACGGGAGGGCGTTGAGTTAAACATTGGAGATGGTGAAAGCATTGATAATATTATGCTTATTCTTATTGACAATTGAGTTAGAGATGTAGGAGGAGAAACATTGGTTTCTTTTTATCCTTTATTCATTCTATTTTTTACATTTTCACTCGATTCAGGCACTAGGGTTTCTTGAGCATTCTTGAAGTCTAGGATGTTAATATTTCTACTCTAAGGAGTTAAGGAGTTAGGTTTTGATGAAAAACCCTAGGGTTGTACCTAATGAGGAGGAAGAGAAAAGGATATTCCTTGCATGAGCCCAAGGAGTACTTGTTAGCATAATCTTTTCTTATTGGAGTCTCTTCGTTGAAGCTAGGGTTTTTGTGTTTTTACCTCGATAGGGTTTTGGATAGGTCGGAGGGTTGTACTGGACTATAGCAAGAAGCCAAAAGTATGTACTTAAACTTCGTCTCTTATACATATATATGAAGTTTTCAACTATCCAAAATTATATTTGGAGAATTTGGCATTCCATGGGAGGGCATTGAGTTAGACATTGGAGATGATGAAATCATGGATAATTGTATGCTTATTATTATTTACAATTGAGTTAGATATGTAGGAGGAGAAACATTAGTATCTTTTTCTTCTTTATTCATTCTATATTTTACTTTTTTCACTCGTTTCAGGAACTAGGGTTTCTTGAGAATTCTTGAAGTCTAAGGTGTTAGGGTTTCTACTCTAAGGAGGTAAGATTTTGGTTTTGATGAAAAACCCTAGGGTTGTACCTAATGAGGAGGAAGAGAAAAGGAGATGCCTTGCATGAAGCCAAGCATGACTTGTTAATGTGATGTTTTCTTATTGGAGTCTCCTTGTTGGAGCTAGGGTTTTTGAGTTTTTACCTAGATAGGGTTTTGGAGATATCAGAGGATTGTACTAGCCTATAGTAAGAATCAAAAAGTATGTACTTGAACTTCATATCCTATACATATATATGAAGTTTTCGGCTATCCAAAATTTTCTTTGGAGAATTTGGCATTCCACAGAAGGGCATTGACATCTAAGCAACATGGGGCTACTTGGATCTCTTACATAGAGGCTTGTACTTGACTTATGCTAGCTTGGGTTAAGGGAGTGGACATGTAGGTGGGTGGACCCACTACAACAAAACAAGAAATTAGTGCCTAAAATAACGCTAGAATTTAGTGTATTTCAGTTCACGAATTGGACACATTTTCTGGTACAAAACTGGGCGCAATATGGACTGTTTATAATTGCGCTAGATTTAGATCCGGAATTAGTGTCGGATTTAGCGCCGGGAAAATAGCGCCAGGTTCAGTGCTAGGAATAATGTCAGAAATAGCACTAGGAATATTGTCGGAAATAGCACCAGGTTTAGTGCCAGGAATAGCGCTAGGATCAACGTTAGGAGTAGTGTCATATGTTGCTTCCAATTTTGCTTCTGATATGCCTTCTAATTTTTCTTCCAGGTTGGCTTCTAGTTTGGATTCTCGTTTTACATCCAGTTTTTCTTCTGATATGGCTTTCAATTTTTCTTCCAGTTTGGCTTTTGGTTTGGCTTCCAGTTTTACATCTAGTTTTTCTTCTAGTTTTGCTTCCATTTTTACTTCTCGTTTTGCTTCCAATTTTTCTTCCTGTTTTTCTTCCAATTTTGCTTCCAGTTTTGCTTCTGATGTGGCTTCCAATTTTTCTTCCAATTTGGCTTCCATTGTTGCTTCCAAAAATGTTTTATTTTTTGTCAACTGGGGAAATTGGAGAGCAGGCGGGCACATACTCGCAGGACACGTGGTTGTGTTATCCGACTGCTACCACTATAACCTTGGGCATGCTAACGTGGCCCCTCATGTGACACACAGGGTAAATCGAGGGTTTAGAATCGATGACTTCATATAATGGAGTTCCTTAACAACACACTCCATCACCGACTACTCTACATCCCGGGGGCTCCAAAAATGCTTCTTGTTTTGCTTACAATTATTAATTTAATATGTTTTATTTCAATTTAATTGGTTAAATATATCATGTCTCTTAAATAAATTATATGATTATACAGTGAGTCATATAAATTCATTTGAAATATTTTATAGGATAACATTTATAAAGATTTTTTAGGGAAACGGACATCCATACAAATTAACAACATCATTATACTTATTAAATCTCCATTAAAATAGAATCCACAACATCTAGTATATATAAAATAAAAAGATAATTATCATAACATGATCATCATCTATAATTAAAACAAGTTAGTCAAATATCTATAATTTAAATGAATTTGACAACATCCATCATGAGCAGTAAATCAAAACCATCATACGTAATAAATATGCATCCAAAAATTATCAACCACTTTCAATATATCAAAATTGATGAGTCAATACTGATAAAATCATCATCATATATAACTAAAACAAATTAAAGTTGAATACGCTAGTAGATCAATAACATGTGAAAATGATACATGTCCAATAGTCGACATAAGTCAAAATGATACAACATGTACAAATGATATAAATAAAAATGAAAAAGTATGTAGTCATGTCCAAATGATATAAGTCAAAATGATACAACTCAATAATATGGTACTGGTGGCCGTGAAAATGATACATATGATAGTAACCATGAAAAGAGGCATTACAAAATTATATCGAAAATGATCCATTATGCAATATATATGATCATGAATGTCACTAGTTGCTACCAACAACTGCCTCATCATCATCATCATCACCATCACGATCATGATCATGATCATCGTCATCTTCATTGACATCGGCCTCACTGTCATCTATATATGTGTCGTCATGAGCATCATTTTCCATCTCAGCATCGGACCCAACGTGATCTGGATCTATTTGATGAGGATCATCTAGATCTTCTAGAAGATCATTGTTCTTAAAAAAAAACATTTAGAATGAAAAGTTATTATTTATTTCATGAAATAATTAATTTATTTGTTATATATCTAATATTACAACATATGAAATGAAACAATAATCATATTGTATCATATCAAAGTGCACATACGATAATAAAATTTCAAATAAATTACAAATAAGATGCCATTCCAATTATGTAAAACATGCAACAATTCCAATAAACGTTAGTAAAGATCATAAAAAAAATTGTTATACATTTTAACCGTCAACTATAAATTCTATTACATAACCATAAGTGTCAAACCTCTCCATTTTGTGCTATATATGATTATGTTTGCCTATAAAATCCTTTGAGAGTTAACTGGTCTATATATCTTCTTCTCTTATATTTCACAAATGAATATTTTTCTAGGACATTTTGTCACTGTAATATGTTTCAAAGGTCCTTTGAGAATTAACTAGTTTATAGGTAATTATGAAGATGCCCTCGATACTTATTCAAATAGACCACATCCAAATGTCAATCCTTCCAAAGAAAAAATTCAATGCATCAAGACCTAAAGGTCTGAAAATTATGACAGAAATGTAATAAAAAGTGTCAAGGTGTATTTCCTTGCCTTGCCTTGCCATGCCATGCCATGTCATGCCTTTCCATTCCATGTCCTACCTTTCCTTGCCATGCCATGCCTTGCCTTTGCATGCTTTTCTATGCCATGCCTTGCATTGCCTTGCCTTGTCATGCATTGTCTTTCCTTACCATGCCATGCCTTGCCTTTCCATGACTTGCCTTTCCATTCCATGTCATGCCTTGCCTTTGCATCCATCTTAAGAAACAAGACACGTCCAACTAGGGGCTTGTTATCCACCATCTATGAAAAGGTATGATGACCAAGATGATGATGATGGACCTAAGGATTATCTGGGTATTACGGAAGGATGGTTTGATGGCGTAAGTATTCTTTTTGTTGTGATCTTTGTATTTTATTGTACAACAATCAACAATTATAGGCAATCTCTCCACTTCAAAAAAAAACTGAGTGAAGAGAAGAAATACATAAAGTTATCGAATAAAGTTTTATACTAAAGCAAGCAATTGCAGATTTGGATTTTTGATACCTCGTCATTAAAGTAGGAAACTAAGCAATGTATCTTGATCCTTTTGGGAAACTATTAAAAAAAATATATATTATAAGGTGTCATATGTAAGAAGACATTTTGGAGAAATCATTCATGTTGAGACCTATACATTCTTCATGCATTTATTCATTATCAATTCCAACATGCAAAAGTTTTTTTTTTCTTTTTTTCGAAGTAGTATTTCCAGCCTTATCAAGTCTAATAGGTCTCTTTCCACATCAAAATCGACCTTACCCGATGAAGGAAAGTACACTTTAAAGAGCATATTTAAGCATGGAGAAACCGACCTTATTTTTTCAAAGAGGGAAATGCAATATATGGTTTTTTCTTTATGTCCTCATAACAACAACAAATAATGCATCGGTGGCAAAAACCATTCATGAAAGATAAGTAGATGACAAGTTGGGATTGCAGGTTATTGTCACCTTGGAATAGAAGTGAGGATGGTACTATCATCTATCTTTCAACTTGCTTCAAGTCATAAACTCAACCTAGAGGTATTTGGACTTAGTATTTTTTAGATCAACAATATAAAAATTCTCTAATACTAAATTTATACTTCAGATTGCATCGTTGCACGCCCCATTAGCCATTGGCTTCAAAGGGTGTGCAATAGTTCAGACTCATGCATAGAGATCCTTCAAGGAGGAAACACCCATCATTATCAGATATGTTTGGAAGCGTATAAGAAAGTATATAGTGGTTCACCCTTGACCATTATGATCTAACCTTTAATATCATAGATAAAATTGAATCATTGCAAGAAGACAGTTATAGTAACAAGGAAGTTGGCACAGTTTGAAAAACACTCCCATTTAAAGAGAATGCCTTGCATAGTCAAATTGGTCATCAATCAAGGAAGGTGTTCCACCTTTCAGGAGTTAGTTAGCATCATTCAAGGAATGATAAACCTTCAAAAAAAATCTTGCACATTTTCCTTTGAGAGCTTCATCAAATCCTCTTTTTGTGTAATTTGTTATTGTAATCAAGAAAGCGTTCATCCTAGAAGGGAGGAAAAATCCCGAGGATGGAGGAGCCTAATGGAATCACGTTTTGCATCCAAAGGGAGCATGTTTCATACCCCAAAGGGACCACATTTTGGACCCCAAAGGGAATCATGTTTTGCATCCAAAAATGACCTTGAATTTACAATGATAAAGGAACAYGAATTTGCATTAAACTAGCATGTTTTTCTGCCAAAAACATGTCATGAAAATGCAGAAGCAAAGCCTTAGAAACTGTAGAGAGACCATGTTTCATATCCTAGAAGGATCTTGTTTTGGACCMCAAGGGAATCATGTTTTGCAAAAAAAAAACAACCATGAATTTACAGTGATAAAGGAACATGAATTTTCATTAAATTAACATGTTTTGCTGCCAAAAGCATGTCATGAAAATGCAAAACAAAATCCTCAAAAATTACARAAAATAGGGAAATTTGAGAAAAGGTCAGTTTCTAAGTTTCAACTAGATGCATTACCATTAAAATCATTTTTTTTTCCTTTCAAAACTCATGACAAGATGTTGTCTCCTACCAAAATTCCTGGAATTATTTTTGCAAAGAATGCAACTGGTTTGATGGAAGGTGTTGCAAATATTATCGAACCTGGCATGCAAACTAGTAATAGGGATAGAAATGCAATAGTCCATTCTTCCATTTCTCTACCTCTTATAAAATATCAGGAAGGGGATGAGAAAAGAGAAACCATTTCAAAGAGATCATCTAGGGTCATAGAGATCATGAGTAAGAGTTAGAGTGGTAAAGAAAATGATAGAAAAAATGGGTTGCAACAATGCATATCTGGGATTTCTATATCAGCCAAGGAGAACCCATATATGTCTTTTAACAGACCAAGCAATCAATTGTTAAGTTGGGAGAAAGGGTCATCTAAGAATAATCAATGTAATCAACAATCGAACAAGGGTCTTTTAGGAGAGCCTTCCACAAAATACATTCAAATAAATTCTTATGGCACAAAGGACTTTATGGATTCAAGTAGGAATCTGAGAGATAACCATAATAATAACAGTGTTACGCATTTTGGGTCACATAAGTGTTGATATTATGGTATCTGCGGGAGGTATTTACTTCCACATGTAACCCTAACGAGAATAGAATATTCCGAGAAGCAATAAGAAACCCTAAAGCATTAAACCTAACCCTAGAAGACAAGTCGGCTCAAGGAAATAATTAATATTAAGTATTTAGCATCTAGAATGAGAAGTCAGCCCAAAAAGCTAAGGAAAACAGTATAAATACAAGTAGTCAGACCTCATTTTGTACCAAACATCTTGAAATTTGAGCTGGGAAGAAGTGTGCACTGCAGAAACTAGGAAAGTGCGCAAGTCTGGGGAGCAGTTGTAGTCGGCAGCTGCTACAATCTGTATTCTTGGTTTAGGCTCGGACTTTCTATTGGTTATGGTTGGACTTTCTGATCAGTCTTGGTTATCTTTGCTTGATGCATTAGTCGTGGTTGGCTATTGGTTTGCTTCCAGAATCATTCTTTGTCAAGGTTAAGGTGCTCGGGGGTGGCTTCGGCCTATGGTTGGGTGACAATATTGTTATATTGTCTATGGTTAAATGAGCACATCCATTACTTTCTAACAGGTTATGGGCCCACACTATCTTCAGACAGTCTAATCGCTGGAAGATAGATTGGGAGGATTTGCTCGGTTGTAGTTGCAGTTGTAGCCATTTTTTGTTGCAGCAGCGAAACCCTAACCCTCTTGTTGAGGCACCTTAAGTGAAGGGATTGACCTAATTTCTAGATAGCCCAATGCGCCCTAACCTAGCGCACCTCCTGGTATTCTCAACAAGCCAAGACATCAAGTTTGAGTTTTTGGTCAAAGTCAAAGGTTGACCAAGTCGAAGCAGTTATGACTTACTCTACGAAGTCATAAAACAAGTTAGAAGGGGCTTCTAACTTCAGAGCGTGGAAGACAATGATTGACCTCATCCTTGCCAAGAATAAAGTGTTGGACATCGTGAAAGGAAAGATCGTGGAACCACAATTCGAAGAAGGAAAAGAGAAGGAACCTCAGAACGTTGCAGTTATGGAGAAGTTCAAAGACAACGACATCAATGCCATGAGTATCATAGTGGACTCTATAAAAGACCACTTGATACCCTACATCTCCCATCTTGATTCATATAAGAAGATGTATGATTCCCTAACAAACCTCTTCTCAGTTAGAAACACTGGACAGGTAATGAGTCTGAAGAATGAGCTCTGTGACATGAAAATGATTGATGATGACAGCATAACATCATACTCTGTGAGAATCTCTCAGTTAAGAAATCAACTACAAGCTATTAAAGAGATCATTTCAAAGAAGGAACTAGTAAATATAGTACTCAATGGTCTTCCCAAGACATGGGATGCATTTTACGCAAGCATGAACACAAGGAAGGAGTATCCCACATTTGAATAACTTTGGACTTGTTGTGCACAAGAAGAATCAAGGATTAGTGCAAAAGAGAAACTCCAAAAGAAATATGATGATCAAGCCTTCACAACAAGGTTCAAGAATTTCAGGAATAAAAAGAAGTTTGGCTCAAGGAAGAAACCAAATCAAGAGAAAGATATGTCAAAAATACAATGCTTCAACTGTTTAAAATATGGTCACTACAAGAATCATTGTCCCGAGTTAAAGAAAATAAAGGAAACACATGAAGCATCAGTTGTCGAAGAAAGGGAACCCTCAAAGAAGGCCAAGCATGATAAAACAAACTTCTTCTTCTAAGACATGGTAACAATATTCTTCATAATTCTTGTAGATACCATGTTTACATAGTTTATGTACATATCTTGCATATATATTTCTTAGAAGATAAGATGTTCAAAGAGAAACAATACCTATGGAAGAATCACAAGATAAGGATTGCTATCACAATGGCTACAAGTCGAGCAATACACATGAAAAGATGAAGTGCACTGACAATCCCTGGTAACAATTCATGTGGAAGTTATTAACATAAGTAACAACTGCAAGATAAGCCAAAATAAGAATCGAACTTGAAGAAGCCTCGAAGAAGTAAAAACAAAAAGAATTCAGCAATCAAGAGGAAATTAGAAAAAAACTTGTGACACTTTGCAGAAGGCAATAAGGATGTAGACGGAAGCGTGGACTCTCTTAGATGGAGGGAGTCGATTATATAATTCCAAAAGAATAGCATGCATTCATGCATGAAGAAAGGATTAGGAGGGAGATAGTCATAAATAATATTATCCATTGAGGATTATGAAGTATCTATCCATGTTCCCATCAATGGTARCAACCATGAAAAGCAGCACGTGTTCAGTTTSACTTTAGAACAAGTCTTCTTCAAAAAGAAKCCTTAAAGTATCCCTGGTTGTCCATCCACATCCATGATCCTATGATGAAAGGAAGAAGTTGGAATCTTCAGGGCATGGAATCTATAGAAAACTCCATGGACCCAAGAGCTAAAGAGAAACATGAGGAAGAACATAAAGATTCCAAGAGAGAGAAAATTCAGAACAACCAGTCATTATATCGAGAATCACAAGACTACCAGCTTGGTTTTAACCCACTAAAAGCAATCAAGCAGAAGAAATGGAAGTTGTGATGAAGAACAATGTATGAAAGACTTATGAATGGAAGCATCGTGAGATTCAGAACTAGAGGTTCTCCCGAATGGAAGGAGAAGACTATGATGATAGCTTGTTCCAGTAGCCAGAGATATCTCTACCTAAGCCATTATATCTTCTGCAATATCCATGGGTTGGATTTTACATCAGATGAATGCAAAGACTATTCTCTAGATTAATTGAACAAGAAGCGTATGTAGAGCAACCTCAAGGTTTTGAGGTATGCCATAAAGAGACCATTGTATGCAGATGGAAGAAGATCTTGTATGAATTCAAGCAACTTGGTGCAGAGCCTCTCATGCACAACATAAGCATGGTGAAAAAAAAAAAAAAAAACTATAACAGAGATATTGTATCAGAATGGTTACTCAGAAGTCCAGGATGATGGATCGCTAATCCATGACAAACTCTCATGATGACAGAAGAAGTGCCACTTGGATATGTTCCAGTTTGAGCCTTGTCACGATGTTATGAGCTAGTAGGAAACAAAAGAGATGAATCCAACTATGATATACTGTAATGATTAGAGCCATGTGAAGCCTTCAGAGAAAAACCAGTGTTCCAGACAGACAGAAGTACTTTTAGATCAAGCATTACATTCTTCGTAATGAAGTACAGAAAACAGAAGTGGTTCTCCAATATATCTCCACAGATGAGTAGATAGAAGATATTTTGGTAAAGCTTCTGTCCAAGATGGAAAAAGTTTGTGTACTCAAGAAACAAGTTTGAGATCGTGGAGATGACTTCCTTATTGAAAAAGGAAGAGATTACTCCCGGGTTCGGAGGGAGCACCGATGTGTTACTGATTTATGGACAGTCATTTTTCAGTTCGAGAAATAGTCCAGGATGAGCAATTCATTTCTAGTTCGAAAAATAGTCCAGGATGAGTAGTTCCTTTCCGGTTCGTAAAGTGGTTTGATATTTCTGACGGACAGGCATTTTCTAGTTTGAAAAATGGTCCAGATCGGACGGTCATTTTCGTAATGAAAATGGTTCGATAGATTGTTTGTGTACCATAGACAATGATTCCCCTTGTGGCCAGTGTGGGGGAATGATCGAGGACAATATTTCTTCTTGGCAGTCACTCTTAGTAGTGTTCAAGTAGAATGGTCTACCTCAACAGACAATCATTCTTTCAAAGTTCAAAGTTATGAGCGGTTTCGAAGAATGGTCCGTTTTGGAGGTTGGTGAAGGACAATCATTTCCTTAGGAAATGGTCTGGACAGTTTTTCCCTAGGGCGGACTCATTATCTTCAGATTGCACTTTGTTTAGTGTCGAAGGAATGGCCCAGTTAGGTGAATGGTTCAGGTTCAACAATCAGGAACATGCATTCCCTAGGGAAGACTCATTCTCTCCAGGTTGCACTTTGTTTAGTGCTGGAAGAATGGCCCAGTTAGGTGAATGGTCGAGGCTCAGAAATCATGACAATTATTCTTCTATGCTTGACAAGAATAGTCCAGACAGCTCATGGATTATGTTTTACTTTCTGAGGGTAGATGCTCTTCCAGATATCATAGATGTGAGTGGAAGAATGGCCCAAATGACTCAGTTTATATCATGATATTGGTTTTTGTGCAGGTTGATATCAGATGATATGATCGCTATGGAGATTCTATGTCTCTAGATAGTAGATGTATGATATTGTGGTGGATGTGTTCCACTAGTTGTGACTATGTGTCACTGATTGAGTAGTCATGTACTACTTGGTGTGGTTGTATACCATTGGATAGTAGTTATGTACAACTATGGATAGACACGATTGTGCTCTATTGAATGGCATTGTTCTGATTTCCATGTAGACTATCAGTAGTGTTGAAAATGATTATCGGCTAGATGGATAGTCAGTGTGCTTGTGGACAGACATTCTCCAGGCAGAGAATTGTCCAGATAGAATATATTGTTAGTGGACAGGTATTCTCCATGTGGAGAATGGTCCAGGTTGACAGTTTGTTGACATGACATGGACTAGTATTTTCCTAAGGCACAGTTTGTGGCCCGTTTAGGAAAATGGTTCAAGATCGATATTTTCTAAGGCATATAAGTTGAGACAGATCTCTATGGTACATATAACTTGATTAGAAAATAGTCCTAGATTGGAATTCCTATGGTCTCTATAGTCCATGGCGTATCTTTTAACCTCTGTTGGGATAGTCGTTCTTCTAGGACGTATGTCCAAATTAGAAGAATGATCCTTGTATCACTCTGTGGATTGAGTGACTTATCCAACATCATGCCTGACTACTCAAATAGAGTATGGCTTCGAGAGATGATGTAGTTGATGCTATCGGATGATAGTGATGATTGTGCTTGTGATATAATCATGAGATAGTCTATAATGTTGGAAGATTGGTTGTTGTTATTGATTTCAACCCTAGTCATTGGTTTTGGACCGCAAGATTGATGAAGGTATTTGGACATGAAGGACAGTGCACATGCAGATACAACACCCATGGATGGATAGTATACATCATGTTGTTTCCGGTGGTAGGCAGCACATCACATGGATCCTCATGGTTGAGGAGAAATGAATTTTTAAATATGACAAAGTGAAATGAAAAAGGAAGTACAAGTCGACCCTAAAGATAATTAAATAAAAGAATTACAAAATAAGAAACTGTCAGGTCGGCCCTAATGTTAAAAGGAAGTGACATAAATGGTATAAATACATCTCATTATACATTCATTGTTCAACACACACAAGTTTGTTAATGAACAAGGAGATATAAGTCGAATTTTAAAGGAAATCTAAAGTAAAGAAGGTCTTATTTCAAGGGAGGATGAAGTCTTTTGGTGATGTGTTCCAAGATATGTTATTTACAGGTCATCTTACCATTTTCGCTATAACTTTTTTTCTAGGATGATTCAGATGGTGAAATTGGTATGATATTGAGAAGACATATCTAGGTACCTGTGGTAAAAATTTCATCTCTTTATTCGCTATAAGTTTGGAGATACACTCTGTGGAAGATAGGGTTTTTGACTGGTCCTGAAGCTAGTCATAAACAGGTGTTCCGAGTAAAACAGTCATAACTTATTCATAGAAAATCCAAATGAATTGAGACCAATTTCATTGGAAAGAGTATGGGTTGTAGTTTCTTGCATGCAAATTTCAGAATCTGATGTTAAATATTGAGCACGGGGCATTATGTACAAGTTCGCTCTCCTGAATAAACTAGAATTGAATAAGGTCTACCATTCTCTCTATAACTTCTTTTTGGGGAGGATTCAAGGAGTGAAACTTGGAGGAGTTTCAGAGAATAAATTGAGTAATATTATCTACAGGATCAAAGTATTCCAAGAATTGAAGAATCGCAGAAGTTGAAGAAGTCTCAGGAAGCATTATCAGGTTTTATGTGATGGTTGGTTGATGGTGATGATTTAATGTAAAGTTTTATTATCTCTCATATATTATTGGGTGGAAGGAATGGGTGTAACGTCCCTGACCACCAATAGGTTGGGCAACACCACTTCTCATAGACTTCACTTAGCTCTGATACCAAATTGTAAAGTCCCCGACCACCAACAGGTCGAGCAACGCCACTTCTCACAGACATCACTTAGCTCTGATACCAAATTGTAATGTCCCCGACCACCAACAGGCTGGGCAACGCCACTTCTCGGAACATACATATATATATATGACATGCATTTTAATGAATCTTAAAACAATTAACACGGAGTTACTGCCACCATACAGATTCAAATGGAATTGACAGTAAGTCCACATGCAATGGAACACATGATACATTTCAAGAAACACAGACATGCATAACATACATAATTAAGCACGAAAATGATACTTATATTTTAACTGGAGTAAAACCACCAATTGCGTGCAGACCTTCCACGAACCTCCCATCCTTAGACCACATTGTTCATCACGCTCAGCAGTGGGTCACTCCCAAGCTGGGACTAAACTCCATCGGGCAAGGGAAGTCTAGGCTTGGCAAGGACAACAGGGAAGTTGCACAAAACAACAAGAAGGATATTTTATCTCATGAGCCACTTACGCCCACAACCCACAAACCCTCATTCCCCACACGCCTTCTCCACCCCAGGAAGGTACACCTTTACTAATACAAGTCCATCGGCCAGTACACCAACCTTACTTTAGACTTCAGCAACAGGTTGGACCAGAAGTCTCGGAGTATTGTAGCTGCTACAGGACTCCCTTCCAGGAGAACTCACTTCCCAACAAACTCTCTCGCCTGAGAGAGCTTCTCACAGGCCTAAAAACCTGCTTCTTCAATTGAACTCCTAAGCAATATTGCAACAACATTCAGCTAACATACAGGTTATGACAACAGCAGGAAACGGTTATGGACACCAAAAATGGCAATAACCTAACGCTAAGACACAACACAGCTCACACGAATACAAATGTGTCCCGCTTCATCGAAGACACGCGGAACAACTCAATTACGACTGCAGGATTCCAAAGGTGTGTACTAGGTACAGAGGCGACGATGATGGAGAACCGGTTCAATGCATGAATCCTTGATCAATCAGGAAGGTGACAGACCTCCAAAGAAACGTAAGGGTCGTAAGGAAACTCAAAACTGGTCTAGACGCAAGGATGGGAAGCAATGCCTGAATGGGAAGCGAACCCCCAATGAACTGGCTTCCTCGGCTATAAATTGCATGCGCCCAGGTTGACACATGTCTTCCTAAAGCCGCATGAGTTCCACTTAGCACTTGATCCCTTTTTCCCAGGAACTTAGGACAACATGGCTTATGTCAACCATAGTCTTTGGAAAATAATAATAAAATATTATCCCCTTAGAAGTAAATAGTTTTAGCTTAGCCCCTAGACCTAGACACTTAGCCCCTCTCCCTTACCCTACCCAGTGGAGCTTATTCCCCCATAACTCTTCTTCGTGGTCGTTCTACACACAACAGTGTAATTTTATTAATGATGTGAGTACTTACATATAAAAAATCAGGCTCATTGGCCTTGGCATTTGGCTCACCAGCCCAATAAACACATAAGTCTCTTAACTTATAGCCACTC
>SNQJ01S0117586.1:68859-88413 GCA_010110895.2 Picea sitchensis
AAACAATGAAGTAGCCTTTAAAGCCATAAAGAAGACGAAAGACAAGGATAACGACCTTGATGAAGAAATAACAAATTTCGTAAGAAGGTTCCAGAAGGGAAGTGGAAGATACAAAGGTAAGTCTCCTCTCAAATGCTTTAATTGTGGTAGAATAGGACATATTGTTGAAAACTGCTACTATAAAAAAAAAAGTCTCAACATAAAAAAGAGTTTCTACTCCAAGGATGATCACATCTCCTCAGATGAGAGTGATGAAGAAGATAATGATGGAGGAGAAGTCCTCTTCATAACCCAAGAAACCCATGATGACGATCACAAGAGTTCTAAAGAAGAAGAAAACATTTATGAAGAAGATTTAGATGAAGAAACCAACATTGATTCCTTTTGGGGATACAAAAACAATGCATAGAGTGAACAAGAAGATGAGAATCTTGAAAAGTTGAAGCATGTTGAAACTGAAAATAACAAGCTTAGAAACACAAACATAATACTAAAAGGTGAATTGAGTAGTTGTGAAGAAGAGAATTACAAGTTTGAAAAGACCATTGATAGCTTGAAAGAAAAATTACAAGATTATGAGAAATTGAAAGCAGAATTGGATCACACAAAAGGAGAGCTACTATTGACAATAGAAAAGTTGAAGAAGTTTAAAAAAAACACTGAAAAAATAGATGAGATCCTTAGCAGTCAAAGATCTCCAAACGACAAGACAAGACTACAATACAATGAAAATTTGAAGACAACAAAACAAGAGAAGGAAGAGGAAAATGATGAAACCAGCACTCCAGAACAAGTTGAACAACAAGATAGAAGACTAGAATTCAGAAGGAATGAGACATCAAGAAGATCCTCTCCCATCAAGGATGAAAGCAATCATTATGAAGGAAACTACAAAAGAATAGATCATGAACCTAGATGGACCACACCACAAAGAAGATCACTTAATCCCAGGTATCAAAATNGATTATGAGAAATTGAAAGCAGAATTGGATCACACAAAAGGAGAGCTACTATTGACAATAGAAAAGTTGAAGAAGTTTAAAAAAAACACTGAAAAAATAGATGAGATCCTTAGCAGTCAAAGATCTCCAAACGACAAGACAAGGCTACAATACAATGAAAATTTGAAGACAACAAAACAAGAGAAGGAAGAGGAAAATGATGAAACCAGCACTCCAGAACAAGTTGAACAACAAGATAGAAGACTAAAATTCAGAAGGAATGAGACATCAAGAAGATCCTCTCCCATCAAGGATGAAAGCAATCATTATGAAGGAAACTACAAAAGAATAGATCATGAACCTAGATGGACCACACCACAAAGAAGATCACTTAATCCCAGGTATCAAAATTTCTTTCTTGGACATTGTTATACTTGTGGAAATTTTGGACACAAGGCAATCAATTGTAGAATCAATGAAAGGAATAACTATGCAAGCTACATGAATGGTGCAACTAGTAGATATGGAAATGTTCGCAGACCTGTCAACATAAATTATAATCCATTTGACCCATTAATGGATCAAAACATTGTATGTTACAAGTGCAATAATCTTGGTCACAAAGCATGAGATTGTAGAGAGATGAAGGAAAACAATCATATGTCAAATTTCCCTATACAAACTACAACATGGAAAAGGAAAGAAATTCCACACAATGAAAACTGTCGAATAACATTGGTCACTAAAAAATGCAAAGAAGAAGATGAATGGTTCATAGACAGTGGGTGCTCATCTCATATGACCGGAGATCAAAGCAAATTTGTCAGCTTAAAGAAAAAGGGTGGAAATGTTGCATTTGGAGATGACTAATCTACCAAAATACTTGGAAGAGGAATTGTAAAGCATGGAAGTGAAAATGTAAAAGCAGGAAAAGTCTTATTGGTTGAAGATCTGAAGCATAATCTCTTCAGTGTCAACAAAATATGTGATCAAGGATGCACTCTTACGTTTGACTCCCGAAAATGTAAAATCAAAGAAAATAACTTAAGAAGATTGGTTGCAACTTCAACAAGAAGACCGGACAACATATACATCGTAAACATGAAGAAAAGAGAGAAGACAAAAGCCACACAAAAGGATTCCAAGGAAGAAAAAGCCCCAAAGACCAAAAATAAGGATGAAGTATCATTGAGTGCCACATGTTCAGAGGGAGCAGCCCCAAAGAAGAAGGACACCTTATGCCATTGAACTCAGGGAGAGGAACCCCACCCTTTTCCATTGATTTCAAAGGGGGAGAGAAATTGGGATCATGATGACAGGAGGAGCATGAGTGTTGGAATCAATGACAAAGGGGGAGATTGTTGTAATATTGGTTGTTGTCATTGATTTCAACCCTAGTCATTGGTTTTGGACCACAAGATTGATGAAGGTATTTGGACATGAAGGACAATGCACATGCAGATACAACACCCATGGATGGATAGTATACATCATGTTATTTCCGGTGGTAGGTGGCACATCACGTGAATCCTCATGGTTGAGGAGAAATTAATTTTTGAATATGACAAAGTGAATTGAAGAAGGAAGTACAGGTCGGCCCTAAAGATAATTAAAGAAAAGAATTACAAAATAAGAAAGTGTAAGGTCGACCCTAATGTTAAAAGCAAGTGACATAAATGGTATAAATACATCTCATTATACATTCATTTTTCAACACACACAAGTTTGTTAATGAACAAGGAGAGATAAGTAGAATTTCAGAGGAAATATGAAGTAAAGAAGGTTGATTTTCAAGGGAGGATGAAGTATTTTGGTGATGTGTTCAAAGGTATGTTATTTACAGGTTATCTTACCATTTTCACTATAACTTTTTTTCTAGAACGATTCAGATGGTGAAATTGGTATGATATTGAGAAGACATATATAGGTACCTGTGGTAAAAATTTCAGATCTTTATTCGCTATAATTTTGGAGATACACTATGTGGAAGATAGGGTTTTTGACTAGTCCTAATGCTAGTCATAAACAGGTGTTCCGGGTAAAACAGTCATAACGTCTTCATAGAAAATCAAAATGAAGTGAGACCAATTTCATTGGAAAGAGTACGGGATGTAGTTTCTTGTGTGTGAATTTCAGAATCTGATGTTAAATATTGAGCATGAGGCATTATGTACAAGTTTGCTCTCCTGAATAAAACATAATTGAATAAGGTCTACCATTCTCTCTATAACTTCTTTTTGGGGAGGATTCAAGGAATGAAACTTGGAGGAGTTTCAAATAATACATTGAGTAATATTATCTACAAGATCACAGTATTCTAAGAATTGAAGAATTGGAGAAGTTGAAGAAACCTCAGGAAGCATTATCAAGTTCTATGTGATAGTTGGTTGATGGTGATGATTTAATGTAAAGTTTTATTATCTCTCATATATTCTTGGGTAGAAGGAGGGGGCAAGGATTGAAATGTCAACCCTCTCTTGATATTGGAAGATTGTATCTTCCTTTTGGAGGTGTATCGTCCCTTTATATTTAGAAGTTGTAGCTACCTTTGGAAGCCATTACTTCCCTTGAACAATAACTATTGGTTATTTCTCACATATTGTGTATGGTATATTGTGGTGTATTGGTGTAACTCTTACACTATTGTTCATTGCTCATTGGATATAATTGAATATATAATCTAGTTGAAGTATAAGTTGAAAAAGTTTTTAAATTGTACTTGATACTGATTCACCCCCCTCTCAGTATCAACATATACGACTATGATGATGCTACAGGTTGAATGGTATGCTTGTGCTCAAGACCATTGCCTTCAATACCTCCCTAGCTAGGAGGGAGTGTTGATATTATGGTAGCTGCGGGAGGTATTTACCTCCACGTGTAACCCTGATGAGAATAAAATATTACGGGAAGCAAGAAGAAACCCTAAAGCATTAAACCTAACCCTAGAAGACAAGTCGGATAAAGGAAATAATTAATATTAAGTATTTAGCATCCAGAATGAGAAGTCGACCCAAACAACTTAGGAAAACAGTATAAATGCAAGTATCCAGACCTCATTTTGTACCAGACAGCTCGAAATTTCAGCGGGGAAGAAATGCACACTGCAGAAACTGGGCAAGTGCACAAGTCTGGGGAGTAGCTGCAACCAACAACTGTATTCTCGGTTTAGGCTCAGACTTTCTATTGGTTATGGTTGGACTTTATGATCAGTCTTGGTTATCTTTGCTTGATGCATTAGCCGTGGTTGGCTATTGGTTTTCTTCCAGAATCATTCTCTATCAAGGTTAAGGTGCTCGAGGGTGGCTTCGGCCTATGGTTGGGTGACAATATTGTTATATTGTCTATGGTTAAACGAGCACATCCATTACTATCTAACAATAAGGACGGATGCAAAGATGAGGAAGACAAGAATAAGAAGAACGAGGAGAAGAAAGGTGATTTTTCAATTGAAGCTAAGGTGTCCCCCCAAAAGAAAAGAATGAGTGATGGCCATTTTGCAAGTCAAAACTCTTGTCATGTGGACTCTGCATTAGATGATGAATGTACCATTTACCTTGAGGAAAATGAGAAAAAAGGTTCCTCCAAAAAAATGTTAAAGAACTATTACCAAAGGGGAAGGGAAGCAGTGGAATCTATAGAAAGCAGGAGCATTCAAAAAACATTGAAACCCATAGAGAAGGAATTAAAAGAGGTGAATGGAATACTCAACAAGATTATCAGAGTTGTAGCAAGGGCATGGATGTGGTTTCTTTCAAATTTTCATCTCCTATGAGGTCTACAGGTGGATCCCAACATGAATTCATTTAATGGAGAAGAAGCAAGGCCAAGCATTGGATGATTGGAGAGAAAGGAGGACTTCCTGTTGCAGAGATCCTCGCATAGATAGTGAACTTGAAAGATCATATCAGAAGTAAAATTCTCATCTTCATCTTATTTAAAGATTGCTATGTTAGGAGGAGTTACCCTAAATGCTATTTTGGAGAAACAATTGAGAGAGTTAACAATTAGTAGTGGAGTTGACATGGGCTCTGGAAATTCTTTCAAGGATTCCATGTCTAGTAAAACAACTAAATCCATACCTCAAGACTTGATTACCACACTCAACACAGAAATACCATTTGAGATGAATTGGAACATTAACCCCTTAACTGGATCTAGTAACTTGAACCTGGAGAAGCCGAATTGACCAATGAAAATTGGTCCATGGAGTTTCCACAAACTCTTGGCAACTAAAAAATATTTCAGGTTGGAGACAAGGTGCGTGGAATTGCTGATACTGAACAAACTGGAGGATTGTCTGGACCTAGAGATATTTCTTCTTGAAGTGGGTTTGTTGTATGCAGATGGATGATTTTGAAGGTGCTACAGGGATTGTTAGCAGTGGGGACTGTGATCATCCTAGTCCAGTATCTATATTAGAAGCTTGTTTCTGAGGATTGTGATCATCCTAGTCTAGTATCCATATTAGAAGCTTCTTTCTTAAATGAAAGTTGCAATTCGGTAAGAGAGCTTGGGAAGTACACATGATAAAAAGTTGCAATTCTTATGATCATCCATTCAAAACAAAACTGGCCGACTCTGTGTGACACTTGAGCACCAAGAACTAGATGTTGATGCAGAACTATGTGATTATGCTTCTTCTGCAAACTTCGAAGTTGTAGAAAATGATAAGACAATGGGTGCAATTCTAGATATTTCAAGATACAATATTGATTCTTCATTAATTGGTTTGGTAGAAACTGAACCTGTCTGTATTGAGGATCAAGAGCTTGAATATGTAAGGAAAATTATATGCAATGCATAACTGATGTCTGAAGATGTATCCTTGCTGAGTGAGGAAGATAGACCTGATTTCCTTGTAGATCCTAATTTGTTTGACAGAATGGAAGGTCAAGAGTCATCAATTAATGGCCATTTTCCATATGGTTTGAAGAATAGTTTCTATAGTTAAGCTTTTAGGAAAGTACAAGGGTTATGGCACAATAGGAAACTTCTTTTTGATTGTGTGAAGGAATGTCTATGCTCCCAGTATAGTAGTAGGTACAAAAGGAGGCTATAGGACATGGATCAAAGGTCCAACATGGGTCACAAGTGAAAATTTAGTTAAATATTTGTTTGGGGAAGATAAAATATGGAGGATAATAGAATTTGGGATGTTGGATGAGATTATAGAGAAATATATGAACACTCCAATAGGTAAGTGGGCGGACTTTGAGAGAGATCTTTGAGATGGGAGTAGAGGTTGAGAAAAACATATTTACTGTTCTTGTTAATGAAGTGGTGAATGATATGCTCACTGATACAAACTTCATATATAGAATGAACAGTATTGAACATACACAATAGGCCCTAGCAACAGGCATACACAACATGCCCCTAGGCCTGTTGTGTATTCCAATGGGAATACATGGGAGGCCTGATGTGTATGAAAATTGGAATACATAGCAGGCCCCTGAGCCTGTTGTGAATGCCAACATGCATACACAACAAGCCCCTGGGCCTGCTCTATATTCCTGTTGTTTATGCCAACATAAGCCCATTCTACTCCCATATAGTCTTGTTTGGCTAGAAATAGACTTCAAAACAAACAAATTGTGTATATGCCTATTAAAATGAGGTTTCACATGTAAGGTGCAATAAACTTTGGGATGGCTAATGAATTGCATGTTCTTTCTCTTGGCAATAAACATTTTTCCTTTGGAACTATTTACAGAAAAATAATATATATATATATATATATATATATATATATATATATATATTCTCAACACGCCTTCTTGAATTCTCTCAACCATGAAAAACAACACATATATACTATAATTTCAATCTTCTTCACCTCCCATATAGAATGCCCCTTCAAACAAAATAACAGTTTTTTCTCTGACCTTCATCTCGTAAATACTAAAACATAATTGATTAGCAACTCATAGCATGTTTTAAAATAGAAAATATACATGCAGACAAATAATATTGAAGTTTTGTAGTTAATGGGAATTGAAGTTGAGGTTGCAGATTCACCATTTATTACTTTAAAGCAGACAATTCTGGTTTATCATAGTTGTAAAAATTTTACAGTGGTCACATGAAACAAGCTTTCCTTGGACCTCATTTGATAGGAGAACCTAAACACGGATTGATTGATTCAACTACTGCCATAGGACTTGATAGTGGATAAGGGACAAGTGACCTTAGATCCATGTGTAGTATAGTTTCCTCTAGAGTTTCAGGGTGAGCACAAAATAAGAACTTTCTCTCTACAAGCGCTTCAGCTAATTCACTTTGATGATTATCCATCAATGCATGACAACGAGTGGCTGACCTAAAATAGAGAGTTTCATATATACTAATTAATTTATACAATAGAACTAAGATACATTTGCAATCTCTTCAAAACTTCTAAAACATCAATTTACATGCATGACTAATCACCAAGGCTACAGATCTAAAAAAACCCAACAATATTTGGTGAAAAAGTGAAGTAATCAACTTTCAGGCCTCTGTCTTCCCCTTGAGACTACACTCAAAGATTTAGTCCAAAAAAGATAAGCAAGATACACCATCAACATAGAATACTTATTCCAACTAAATAATTTCAAATGAACAAGCACACCAGATATAAAGGCATATACAAATGGGGAGAAAAATCAATTAGAAGGAAATCTTACAAGTCAAAAGGTTCATATTATCCATAGACTTGGACTAAAAGTGATGATATGATGGTGCAAAGACATATTTTGACAATTTGATGGCCTTATATTCACACAATATCAGTATTTTTTCTTCAATAAAGCAACTTCATCAATGTAATACGCAACAATTATGAGGAAGACCACGCCTGAAAGTAATACAACAAGTCAAGTTATTTTCAAAAACTCATGCAACTGTAAAACTAGCTAATAAGATATAATAATTAAAATGGGAAATTGATATTCCATTCTGAGATACCTGAAGGAACATTAACACATGACTTAGTTCATTACTTTACAAACGACTACTTGATGTTTAAAAATTGTGCAGAGTTTTATTTTCCACTGAAGACAACCAAAATAGAACAAATGGAATATGTGAATGTGCAGTTCCTAGACATACAATATAATTAAATCATTTAGACATCGGTTAATCAAGAAAACCACAAGCTCCACGGTGTTGAATTGAATTGACAATAATAAAATCTCCATAGATATTAAGGAGGAGCCATCATGGGAAGAAATTCAGACATTGATCTTAGAAGCGTGTTGGGACTATAACTAATTTCCAAAAGATATCCAATAAAAATGATGAAAGAAAAAATAGGTCCAAAAGATGATGGGGAAAGAGAAATTGATTATTGCATTGGAGATATTAACTTTAATTGTCATTTATAGTTTAAAAAGTTGATCCCAGATGGATTGAAAACATATGACCAAGTTGTATATATATAATATATATCACAACCTTCAATCAATAAGGTTCAATTTTTAAAAGATCTAAATCCAAGAATGATCACAATATTTAATGCATTCCTTCTTGAATTGAATGTACCCATATGTCTGTTTGGACTCAAAATTTGAGGATGGGGACATCCATTACTTAGTTTATCTTTTGGATTTCATGTCTATGTTTACCGACCAATCTGAGTTCTTTTACTGGTCCTAGATTTTTTTGAACCCTATCAGAATTAGAGAGTAGAGAGAGGAAGCAGGGGAGGCCAAAGAAAAGGCCAATGTCAGAATTGGAAAAACTGACAGGTATTGCATATGACAAGGTGCATGAATGTTCAAAGAGCTCAATGCATTGATGTTTTAATAATAATTTGGCATTTCACAACTACTACATATTTTTCATATCCAGATCATTTTGTAACAATGTTCATAACGTGTTTCAAGATATCATAACATACAACACATACATGGTACATATTAAATTGTTTTGTTGTCTTAATCATTCAATTGTCCAATTTTAGTAAATGTGTTGCATTCCCAGGCCATTGTAGAGTCCTGTAGTGAGGCTAGTATGGATGGCCTCTAAAGCACTATGATGAGAAACTTCGTGTGCTTTTAATGTTCAAGTGCACAAGCTCTGAGAAATCCTCCCCTGCAAACTTGTCTAAGAAGTAGCATTTTTGTCCAACATAAGAGCAAATTCCTAAGTTGGGTATTGGCAGGCCTCTCCCCTGCAGACTTGTCTACGAAGTACCCTTTTTGTCCAACATAGGAGAAACTTCCTAAGTTGGGTATTGGCAGGCCTTTCACTAGAATTTCAGAGAGCAACCAGCAATGACTAAATGAGATAGTGGCTCTAAACAAGAAATTTGCTAAAGAAATCATTCTTATAACCAAATTAGAAAAAGAAATCTATGCTAACTGGACTCAACCTGAAAGCATCATCTTCTGAAATCTCGCAGTAAGATTCTCGTCCATGATACTAAAAAAGTAGTGTTGACAAAGGTAGGCAACAAAAACATAGAGACCAGATCCAATGTAGATGAAGACATATTCTTTCGTTTTTCTCTGCATTTCTTCCTTATCAGTGTAATAGAACACTTCAGGCATATTGCTCATTATGATCACAAAATTTGGTCCAATTAAACCTGATAAAAAATATCCTCCAGCCCGAGCCAGTCATGTGTATTTAATTGGAGAAGCCTAAAGAAAGATCCTTGAGACAGGGGATCAATATTTCTTGTATCATCATTTGAAATCATTTCAAGTCTCCCATATGCTCCTATACTATATTGATATATAAGGGCTCTTAAACTTTATGAACGAAGAATTAGATACTTGGTTGATAATGAATGACTAAGGCATGTGGATCTGGGTTTCCTTAGAGGATGGCTTCCATCTATTGTCATACCCATTTCTTGGAGTTAAACCAACGTTGAATATGCACTGTCGCTACCTTTAGAGAGAAATTCTTCATGCTTTCTTAGTTCAACAATCTGACCCTGCTGTAAAACAACAATGATTTCTGCATTTCTAATTGTGGAGAGATGATGTGCAACAACAACAATAGTTCTTCCTATAATCATACAATCAAGAGCTTCTTGAACAATTGTTTCAGAACCTGCATCAAGAGCACTAGTTGCTTCATCTAATAGAAGAATATTAGGATTCTTTAGCATTGTTCTCACTATTTCCACTCATTGTTTTTTCCCTCAAGATAGTTGAACCCCTCATTCTCCAACCTGCACAGAAGATTTATAAAATATTTTAAAATATTCAGAAGGAACAATCATTTTATAGTAGAATAAATCATACTAGCTCTGTGAATGTTTTCTTTGAAAATATCCACTACAGTGGTTTGAATTTTAAATCATTTATTTGAAATTTATCTCAAAGGGGGAATGCTATATGTATACAACAACAAAAACAGAGTTATAATTGGATGTATGTTGAAGAAAATTTTAGTTACAAACAAATGTAAGACCTTTAGGTAAATTCCAGCCACTCTAAAAAATTTAAATTAGGTTATGGTCCAAGTATATTGAGTCACCATATGAAGTTGATTTATGAGTATGACATATTTGAAAAATGTTCAGTAGTGCCCATACCTGAGTGTTGTAGCCATCTAGAAGTAGGTTAATGAAGTTGTTTTTATTTGCATCTTCTTCAACTTCTTCCATGGTGGCATCCTCTTTTCCATATTATATATTTTCAAGTATTATTGTAGCAAACAATGGAGGTTCTTAGTTTACTAGCACAAAATGTAAATGGAGCCACTTGAGCTGCAAAGTTTTGAGATCATGACCGTCTAAGTAGGTATGTCTTGCAAAGCAATTCAATGAAAATAAGACCCACTGATTAAAATGTTGCACATTTAGAGTTATATGGTGATAAATCCTAATCTGCCACAGCCTTCATATAAATTCAAACAAAATAAACCATAGGGTTTTCAAATTTAACTATTCAAAAGGAAAGTAATATATCAATTTCAGTGGTAAAAAACCTATGTCCAGAAAAAATTGTATCCTGTAAGGAGTTTTTCTAGGTAGAAACAGTGGCCTCTGGGACTTAATCGGACAACAATTGGAAGCATCACTAATCCAAACTCAATTATTGAAGGATTGAACTATAAATAAGTAGTTCTCTAAAAAAGGAGATCAATGCCTTTCTGAAAGCAACTCGCCTAACCCATGCTAAATCCAATATGCCAAACTATTTATCCCAAACAAAAACAAAATCTTGCAATTCACAACAAGATTAGTGGAAAATAAACGACAAAATTCTTATACAGAGAGAAACACAAATTCAATTAACGAAAAGTAGAAAAGAAAACTTTGAACATCCATCTCAAACACCTCTTCCACATTATGGATAAAATCCGGTAAAAATAAAAAAAAAATAAAAACATTCGAACAGTCAACAAAAAATATCAACCAGTACCTTTCATGGATGATGGGTTCATCTGTTGTGGTGGGAAGTAGTATAAAACCTTCAAAAAAGGATTCCAAAGTTGGTGATGGTAATGCAAGCAGAATCTACCATTTTTTGTACTGCATTTTTATTTAGAAATGTGTGGAACATGATTTTCAAAAGAACTGGAAAACATAAATATATATGTTATCGTAGCATATTTAAGAATCAAAGCCTTGGCTCCATCTAAGACTGATAAAAAAAAATGTAATTCAACCAAAAAAATAAAAACCCAATTCAAAATGAAGGCCATATGACCTAAATTCGATGAATTCGAAACAAATTGAAAATTAAATTAAAGATGTTCACTCAAATGCCTTTGGTGAACCTCCTATCAAGGTGTCGGTTAGTAATATTGGGTGCAACATGGTAATGTCCTTCTAGACATATGGAAATGGGCGAATGACACAAATATTTGCCTTGTGGATTACGAAAATAAACTATGATTCCCCTCTAAGCAATGAAATAGGAAATTCGAGAATCATCTATTTTCATAAACTATGATTCCCCTCTAAGCACATGAAATGAGCGATTCTAGAATCATCTATTTTCATAAACTTTGATTCCCCTCTACGCACATGAAATGGGTGATTCGAGAATCACTTATTTTCACACATGTGGTTAATTTATATGAACATATATAATATCACTATGAGCACGGGAAATGGTGGAAATGATGTGCAAGGTTTTGCAGAAGAAGGTTTGGAGGGGGTTTTCAAGCCACAATCCACGGTTAAGAGGGAGAAAAAATCCCCAAATTGATTTCGTGCATAATTTATATAGTATCCCCATTATTGGAACTCACCACCCCTACCCCCGATACCATATTACACAACATTTAGGAAAAACTACTCCACCCTTATTATATGGTCAATATATTGAGTAGGATCCCAATTAATATTTATTACCCTTATATGAATGGACGTGATAATGTATTGTTTAGTTAGTGGAGACCTTGTGCGAAAAAGTTCCATGAGTGAAGTCCCCATCAATCACATGGAACTATAACTTCAAACGAAATTACTATTCGTTTTAGAGAAGCATTTCCGCTCAAAATGGGTTGAGTTTATCCACTTATTAGCTTACTTCTAAATACTATGTTTTAGTGAGTTTTCTTCGTGATCCTCGAGTTGTCCATTATACACATTGTGCTTCGATGTGTGATTGTGGTGATTTATGGTTGATAGTTAGAACATTAATCATAATATTTGTGGTTTGATCTATCATTAAAGTTAATGTTGCCTTTTGGTTAGTGTAACTTCTAAGTTATTGATTATTGTTGTTTTGATGATTTAGGCTATCACAATGGAACAAAGTTTGAAGGTTAAGGGATCTAATAAAATCTTGAATAAACATTATAATATCTTATTACTTGTAATTGTCGATTAAGTTTTTGTTAAGTAGTTACTATGTTGTGTGATTGAGAAATATTGTTTTAGTTGTTGTGTGCTTTTGAGTTGGAACCACTTTAAGATTCAACATTTGGTGGGCATTCTATGAGCTCAAAAGGATCTCTCAATGAGAGATCATACTACTTGCAAACTCTATAAAGGGTTTTAAGGGAAAACCTTGAAAGTTTCAAAAGGTTCAACGGCACCAAAAAAGAAGTTTGAAAAGCCTAATCCTAGTCGAAACTAGGGTGATGAACAAGGATCAGGGATATCCCTCAAGACTAGAAAATGAGCATACAAATAGATTATACTAGGGAAGACTAAGTCTGAACATGCAGTGGATTTAGAGTAGGAACATGCATGTGGGGAAACAAATTTCCTCGAGGATTCATCAAGGAAATCCATCAAAATTTTAAAGAATCCAAAGATCAAGAGTCAACGCATTTGGACCTTGTTTAGGGCATTGTACAAGGATTTACACTATGAGGATCGTAAATGGTGGAAAAAAGCCCAAGAGAAGTGTTTACCTAATATATCCAAGCTGCCCAATTTTGACGGTGCAAGGAGTATGAAAGATCATTTTTTTACCATCAATACCAATTGGACGCAAAAAAAAATAAACCAACCCATCAACCCAATGGATCAGATTCAATGGTGTGTTGAGAGGCATGGCAGTCGAATAGTATCGAAGTCGATGAGCAGTTAGCCTTTAGAGGCTAGTGTGACATACTTAACCAATTTAAGGAAGCCTATGTTATATATCCTAAATAGTATCTAAGATAATGATTTGGATTATGTTGAGAACAAAACAAAGATAACAATAAAAAGTAAAATAATGTTAAGATATTACGAAGAGCACAATAATACAATGAAACCCAAACTAAAGATTGCATTAAGGTATTTGTGAGCAAGGGGGTCAATCCTTAAGTCCATGGAGGAGCTAGACTTAGTCAATTGTGGGGAGGAATATGATTCCTATCTAGGTTATGTTTTTAGGTCACATCGATAGGTTTTGGTGTTGTAGGGTAGTACGAAGTATTCAAGTAGCAAGGCCCATCCTAACATCATGAAGTGGGCTCTAGAATGTTCCATGCCAGATGGCAGGTATGCAAGTCCACGTAAATATGTTGCTAGACTAAAAAGGGAAGGTGTACTATATACCCTTTTGTTCATGAGTTTGTACTTAAGGCTCAAAGCACAATGTCATGCATCAGGAAATAAGGAAAGTGTAAAAGTTTGTTTTTTCTATCTCAGTTAGGTGAAAAAAATTCCTTAAATTGAATTAATAGTATAACAGCTCAGAAGTCGTTTTTCGTGTCTGAGTTAAAATTGAAAATATTGGATGTAATGAGAGAAAAAAATAAAGTTGTTAGACAAAGCAAGGCATCAAATACAGAAGAATCTTACTTCGTTACAGAAGAAGAGGATAGATAATGTAATCTTTAATGAAGCGTAAAATATAATAATATAATTAACTCGTAGGTCTTGTATTTGCTAATAGCCAATACAGAGGAAAGTCGGTTTGTTATCAGATAACTAAAAGAAATATAACCACAGTAGATGTTGTACTAAATTGTGATTAGGCATTCATCAAAGAAGTATATAAAAGATGTTGGAATGTGAAAAGACAGAAGAACACATAACTCAAACTGGACAAAATGTGGAATCTCTGGTCTGCACTTGTATTAATCCTCAATGAGGAGAGTTTTCTCAATTACAAATGGCAAGAAGCAGCCCGGTTCCGTTCTTTCGAATATGAATTTATACAAAATTCCTCAACCTCAAACGGTTGGAATTCTTCTATCTTCAGAATAATTAAAATTACAAAATATGGAAACTGAAACGTTTCATTTGCAATCTTCTTGATCTTCTTGTTATGTTGGTATGAACATTTTCCTTTCCTGTCTTCTAGCTACAAAATAGAAAATGTACACAGATTGTATTCATTTGTTTCCATAGGTACTACCTTTTCCCTACTCAATACATTTGATGCACCTGCCCACAAATTCGGCTACCAACCCGGAAGACCTTGTTAAATTATTAGCCTAAAAAATGTATAATTTCTTTTCCAGCTGAGGCAATCTCTCTTTTATTTGTCTATCCTCTGAAATAATAGACTGCAGTTGTAGATTAGGCTTCACTGGCCATCTATCTATTTGAGCAATATCGACCTATTTTATCTTTGATATTTCAACTTGGGCTTCTTCCATATTTGTTTTATTGTCAAGATGATGTTTGGCTATATTAATCTGACCCAGTGTCCCAGAACTATCTTCTTTATCGAAGCCTAATAATTTTTGTTAAGTGAACAAAAAACTTCTTCACAAGATTCTTTCAATTCGTTGGCCATTTTCCTACCTATTCATCATTTTTAATGCTCTAATTATCACGGCTTAAAACTTATCGCAATTTCGCAGTTTCGCATGTCGGGACATTGAGATTCATTACATGTTGGAGTGTTAGGTCTGCAAAACCCCGAGACCCGACATTTTGTAGATTGTCTTTAGTGATTTGACCTTTCAACTAGTGGGTGGCTCCATAACTTTTAAGCATTTAGGATCGTTGTCTTAAACGGAAGACCCCATCAATGGTGATATCCAAGTGCATGTTTGTCTTTCTTTAAACAAGAATTAAACTTATTTAAGTCTAAAGTTTAGAAAAAATATATGTTTCAACATAGGCTCCATCTAGGGATCTCGTCTCCCTGCGAGACAAGAAGAACAGTAGACCAAGTGCCTTTATTGGGTAAATGGAATCATTATTGCATTTTTGTGAAACAAATTCTAAAAGAGGGCACACAGAAAAACTTAAGATTTCATCCTTATCTCTGAAAATTTTCAAAACTTAATCATTTACTGCTCTCGAGTTTAGGCTTATTAATGGCTTCATTTTCTTAAAAATGACTTCAGATTTGCTTAAGATAATCAAAACAACCTTAATCATTCTAGCAGGCTCTGTTCGATTTTGTTTGCATCAAGGTAAAGTAATTTTAGTGTTTTTAGACAGGGAGTCTCGTGTTAGCTTAAAATGCAGATCTAGTCGAAAAGAGAACCAGTTACCAGAGTACATTATAATTCATGTATAACAACCTTGTAGATATCGTAGACATTGCTTCACTGCCAACGAGCCTATTCAGTACCCCGGTGAAGTTATCTAATTTCCCATATTGAATTTCCTTTCACCACTTCAATTAGTAATTTTGCATTTAAATGTTGAGATGAGGGTAATCATTTGATGAATTTCCTTTCATCATCTCTTTTGGACCAGATGGGGGCAATCATTTTATGAATTTCCTTTCACCATCTGCCTTATATTTTTAAAACATGAAGTGGGGGTAATCAATATGTATACAATATATCAGGGATGATATATGTTTATAATTTAGCAACAAAGGTCTGTCAACTCACTTTGATTACTCTGTTCTAATCCTCCTCTGACCTTCAAAACCTCTTCGCCTATAGGGAAGATATCATGGGGAGTTTTTATTTTCTAGGGACTTTCCTTGAGCGAAACTGATCAATTTAAACCTGTTAGAAGGGCTAAGAGAGTCAAGATTAGCCTAGACATACTTTTCGTTCAGTTAAAATTAGAGGAATCATAAGAATTTTTTACCTATTCTCGTTTTTGAAAATTCGTTTATGAGTTTTCAAAGTTAAGGTGAGACCCTTTTTCCTCTGTGAAGACTATGGGATGATATCAAGAATCACATGAAAATACAATTTTGAAAACGAGCGGGGGAAAAGAATGAAGGTTTCATATGTTCTGTTGCAAGCACAGTTTCTTTTATACAAACTTTTCACTCGATTCTTGAAACTTGTTCTTTAAGGTCTTCTTGTTGCTTCTTTTTTATTTAAAGTTTTATTTCATTTTTTATTTTGACCAGAGGAAACTCTTGGTAACTTAAAACGTAATTTTCATTCCTCTGGTCATAGATTAGGTGACAATACCTCTACATATGAAACCTCTGTCATATTAAATGATACTTCTTTGGAAATTTAAACAGGGCAGAAGTTCATTATTTAGATTCATTCTTATATTTTCACCCAAGTAAACTATTTATTTGTCACTTGTGTCGAGCGAGAGCCAATGTTCTGATACATGAAGGTCAGTTTCTAACGCCTCTGATCTCTCGACTTTTTCTTTTTTTTTTGTATCATGTATGACAATAACATGAAGAATGTCAGGAATTTACGTGTAATAGAACCCTATGTATCACTTATCTTTATATTTTTGTTTTTATGAAATCAACTAACCTGGTTTTATTTACAGTGAAAGTAAAAACTTACTGAAAAAGTGAAAAACTTAGGATCAAAACAAAGAAAACAAACCGGTATGTACAGTGAGAATTTGGAAACTGATCATTGCATAAAATGCTTCAGGTAACGCCCGTTGATAGGGGCATTGAGAATTTTACCATCCAGATTTTCTAACAAAAATGAATTATTCCCTTCAGAAGTTGTGACTTTGAAAGGTCCAGACCAGATATGGTCGAATTTGTCATGTTTTCCTGAGTCTTCCTTTCTAGCATCCCACCTTAAAACCAGGTCACCAGGGAGGAATTCCCTATCTTTAGCTTTTTGGTCAAATAGGGCTTTCATGTTATCCTGATATTTTTGAAGTTTTTCATCTACTTCAGCCTTATTTTGTTGAACTTCAATCAGTTGATTTATTCTTCTGGTGACATGATTTGGCTCTTCCTTTTCATCTTGCCAGAGTTTCATTATAGGCAGAGCCAGGTTTATGGGTAGTACCACGTCAGTCCCGTACACCATTTGAAAAGGGGATATCCCGATCGATTTCTTGGTGCCTATCCAATTCGCCCACAAAGCATATTTCAAATGCACATGCCAAGTTTTCTTATTTTCGTTCATCACTTTCTTAATTATGGTGATCAAGATTTTATTTGATGATTCAACTAATCCATTGCCTTGAGGATAGTACGTTGTGGATTGGCCCAGTACAATATTGTACTTTTGGGAAAAAAATGACCATCACCATAGATTTAAATGCATGGGCATTATTTGTAACTATCTTCCGAGGGCAGCCAAATTTGGATAAAATATTTTCCTCCAAAAAGTTTATCACTACCGAATCTATAGCATTTATGGTCGGAATGGCCTCTACCCATTTGGTTAAATAATCTGCAGCGGTCAGGATCCACTTGTGTTGCGCGCTAGAGTGTGGATTGATTTCACCGATAAAATCTAGCCCCCATTGTTGAAACGAGGCTTCTGTTTTGACTAGGACCAAAGGTAATGCAGGAAGTTTCTGCTTGCCTGAAAAACATTTAGCATGGATTACAGACCCTAACTTTGGCATTCACATCAGCAAATAATCTAGGCCAATAATATCCTGCTCTCAGGATTTTATAGGTCATTTCTCTCCATGCGTGATGACCTCCACACACTCCTTCGTGAAATTTATTTATCACTCTCTTTGTTTCGAATTCTACGAAGCAACTCAGTAAAAATCCTAGAGGATCCTTCCAATATAATTGGCTATCCATGATACAATATTTTACTGCGTGCAACTTTAACGTTCTAGATTTAGGAGTTATATCGCCTGGGCACTACATATTCATAAGGTAAGAGACTATATCTTTATACCAGGCTGAAGAAGATAAATTCTCCTCGATTTGAGTTGTGGCTATTTGATCGTCGAATTCGTCTATGTCCAGAAATCCTTCGCACTCTTGCAGGTTGTTTATTCTGAATGCTCTGAAATTAGATTCGGCTAGTAACTTAGCCAAACCCTGTCCTTTGACGAGTTTTGTTGGTTTCACCTCCAGATCGAATTCTTGAATTTTAGCAATCCATCGGCCCCTCCTTTCGTCAGTATAGGGTTGAACCAGTATATCTTTAACATAACCGGTGGGTACATATGCAATTATTTTAGAATGTAGCACATAGGTCCTGAAAGCCTTTAGGGCCTTCACCATTGCATAGGCCTAATTTTCCATTATATCGTATCTTAACTCTGCATCTCTAAGGATTTTACTGAATAATGCTATTGGTTGTTCAAACCCTTCTTTGTTCTTCTGTAGGAGTACCGCAGCGATTGTGTGTTCAGATGCGAATGAGAAAATTAGAAATTCTTTTAGATAATCTGGGCTTGCGAGCACTAGTGCTTCACCTATGACCTTCTTGATGCGCTCAAATGACGCTTTGGCTTCGGTCGTCCATTTAACCTCGTTGTCCTTCTTAAGAATATCTATAATCAATTTCACGATTTCAGCGAAGTTTGGGATAAATCTTCTTAAAAAATTATTTTTTCCTAAAAATGACTGAATCTCTTTTATATTTCTAGGAATATTGATAGTATCTATAGCTTCAACCCTTTTCGGGTCGATTTTAATTCCATTCTGAGATACGATATGGCCCAAGAGTTTACCTTCCTGCATTGCAAAGTGAGATTTCTTGGGGTTTAAAGACAAACCGACTTTGTGACATTTCTCAAACGTATGTTTGAGGTGTACCAGGTGCTCTGCATCAGATTTAGAAAATACAGTTAGATCGTCAAGATAAATGACAACGAACTTATCTCTTTCACTGACAAAGGCGATGTCCATAGCTCATTCGAAAGTGGCACATGCGTTCATCAAACCAAATGGCATTTTGTCATACATAAAGGTACCCCATGGGGTGGTGAACGCGGTTTTTTCTTTATCATCCTCGTGGACTGCAATTTGATTATAGCCCGAAAAGCCATCAATCATGGACATTCTATTTTCCCCAACCACTTTTTCCAATACATGATCCATTTTAGGTAATGGATAATTATCTTTGAAGGATGATCTGTTTAAATTTCTGAAATCTACGCACAACTTAA
>SNQJ01S0117587.1:0-27671 GCA_010110895.2 Picea sitchensis
ATAATATTTAAATGATGAACTGAGTTTAAAGAATTAATTCAATAAATTGAATGTAATGAATTAGTTCAAAATATTGTGGTTACACATTAACTAATTAACTAATGATGTGTAAATATAAATTCTTTGAATATAGATCAAGTCTTTACAACTATAACATAAGTTTAATGATAAGTTTCTTTTTTTAATGATAATTTTTTTTTAGAATATACGTTTTATAAATAGTTTGTATTAAGTGGAGTCTTTATAACTATATCCATGTAAGTTTATAACATAAGTTTAATGATAAGTTTCTTTTTTTAATGATAATTTTTTTTTTGAATATACGTTTTATAAATAGTTTGTATTAAGTGGAGTCTTTATAACTATATCCATGTAAGTTTAATGTTAAGTTTCACATTGTTTTTTTTAAGACTAGCATAGTTGCAAAGCGGCTGGTGAACGCCGAAATAAAATGGCTGGGCGATCCAATATGAAACACATGGACAGAAAGACACGGACAACTGAAACGCACATAGAGTTGAGGAAATGAAAAAATTAATTAGTTAAACGTGGCAATCATATGGTGGTACAGTAATTTCTTAATATGATTAGGTAAATGTTAAAAAGTAAACACATTAACTGATGCATTAAAAAATACAAGGAAGTTATCAATAGTAAATCACATTCTTTGATTTAGGAGGACGACTAAGAATATCCCAACATCTTCAATTGTTAGCCATCAGATTATAATTTTAGATTAAAATGTGATTAATTGTGCCCATCTCCAATAGGTATACGCCTTTAATGTATACAACTATATCCGTGTAAGTTTAATGTTAAGTTTCACGTTGTTTTTTTTAAGAATATTTTGATGAAGAATGAATTAACTATAATTTACAAAATAGTAAGTAATAAGTCACTAGCTTTGAAACACTTATTTTGAAGTTATATTAATCCATTCAACTTGATTGGAATGATTTACTAAAATAAATTTATAATTTATATATTTCAATAAAAATTATTAAACTTAATTAAGAGATTATATAAAAAATAATATTGTTATTTATAAAATAATATTAATAATAAATTACTAGATACTATTAATATATAATTAAACAATATGGAAGATGAGAGGTTTCCTAAAATTGTTTCAAAATCTAGTCATAATCACGATCTACTCAAACCAAGATGGCATACACATGCCTCAAATTGAAATTTAAGAAGAAGATGTGGTGTGATAAAGAGTTAGAGGAAAAAAGAAAATTAAGATATTATAAGGATGTAATCTACACTAATCTAGAAGATCAAAATTATCTATCTATTTTTCCAAGTGTAAATAAAAAAATAAACATTGCTAAGATAAGAAAAAATTCTCACTAGCTCTATAGTGAACTTCATAGTGAAGTGAGCGTTGGTCAATGCCTAAAACGCCATGGGATGAAAGAGTGTGTCACATTTGTGACACTAAGAAGGTTAAAGATGAAAAGCACTTTCTCTTACATTGTCTAGCCTATACCCATATTAGATCTCATTTTCAAAATATTTGTCACACTACCAAGCGTCCTAACCTCTTAACTCAACAAAAGTATGGTGATCTTGGAAATCTTTTCTTAATCATTTTCTAGCACATAAACAAAATTCCAAAGAATCGCAAGTAATCACTT
Source organism: Picea sitchensis (assembly GCA_010110895.2). NCBI lineage: Eukaryota > Viridiplantae > Streptophyta > Pinopsida > Pinales > Pinaceae > Picea > Picea sitchensis. Next base: position 1,644 of record SNQJ01S0117587.1, read on the forward strand.
ACCCTCTTAAAATCCAATAAACTAATTCAGTCTTAGTGGACTAAGACATTCTTCTTCTTCAGTCCCTCTTAACTCAACAAAAGTACAGGATCTTGGAAATCTTTTCTTTTCTTAATCATTTTCTAGCACATAAACAAATTCCAAAGAATCTAGCACCACTTACCCCTTAAAAATCCAATAACTAATCTTACCTTAGTGGACTACACATTCTCTTCTTCTCTCTTTCTTCATCATCATCATCATCACTACACAACACATTTCTCTTCTCATCATCATCATCATCATCATCAATATCATCATCACTAATAATAACATATTTTGAACAGAGGTAATGCATTTACAACTATAACTTTTTAAATTTAATGCCAAGTTTCATAGTTTTTAAAATATAATTACTTATTTAAATATTCTCATTTTATTAAAATAGATTTCTTTCCCCGAATGGATGCATATAACTTGTCTTTTGTCTAATTACATCTAAAAATTGTTACAACCTTTTGGTCCTATCAGGGAAGATTATATTTTAATTGTGTCCTAGCTTGGACTGGTTTTCATATCTTCTTCTTATTCTTTAATGTATTTAGTAATATAAAATTCCTAAATGGAGAAAACTTTTCCATTGGAGAAATTTCTCTAAAATAAAGGGAGAAATGTATTTAGTAATATAGATGTTATACATATTTAATTTAAAATCATGTTAACATTTTTAGCCTCTAATTGTATAAACAAATATGTAATAATTCATTTATCTTAAGTAAAGTTTATGTACACAATTTTAAGTTAATATATATTTTATTTAAATAAATTTGTTTATTTAGTAAATTTATAAAAATGATTAAACATATATGTATTGTTTTCCTTTTTTAATAAAAGATTAAATTGCAATAGAGATAGGATGCGGTCTCATATATAAGAATAAAACTAGATATTCTTAGAAAACATGTAAAGTAATCTCAACAATACCATAAGAGTTAACTTTGTTATCATGGATACTAACATGAAAACATTTTGAAATGAAACCTTAGTTGTAATATTATTACTTATCATTCTATATGTCAATCCAATGACTAGCATTTTTTGTAAAAATATTCAAATTTATAAGGATTTTGTATAGTTTGTATAAAAAAATGGCAATTTTTAAGTTAAAATACTTTTATCATATAGAAATTTGGGGCCACCATTTTTAGAATAACTTAATCTTTTTTTTGGGAAACCATAGAAAAATTAGCCCACCTAGAGAAATTTAGACCCCTAAAATCATCCCTGTTTTATAAGTTGGTTTTGGATGGTAAAACAATTTTTTTGATGATGGAGTAAGACTTAAAACTGTGACATGCTTTTCTTGAATACTCACATGATTAATCCTACATCCTCAAATAGCAACTAGTAATAAGTGTCTCATTATCAATTAATAACTTAAAATATATATATATATATATATGTATAAGAGTTTCATAGTATGATAGGGTCTTCAATGTGACTCTTCCTATCATCTATGACTTTTCATATTTACATACAATTACAAGTAACGCAACCACAAAAGGATTACGTGTCCAAATTCTTCCTCTAATCCAAAGGGGTGTCCAGGTGTCCCAAGCATTATTATGAACTTCTCAATTTTTTTTCTTCCAAACACTTTTGTGAAGATGTGTGCAATTTTGTCGATGGTGGAACAATATCTTAGGTAAATATTCTTTGCCTCTACATGATATCAAATCAAATGATACTTTGTGTTGAGGGTACTGGCTTCGATCATGGAATCCATGATCCTTGGCCAATTTGATTGCAAATGTGTTGTTAACTAGAAGAGGAGTATAATTCACATGTTTCTCAAAGAACAAGTATCTCTTAAATGTCATGTACCTTCTTTGTTGTTTACAAATGCCACATACCTCACTTCTATTGGAATCTGTTGGGACTAATTGCTTGCGCAGATCTCCAGGAGACAACTGTTGATCTAAGACTCATGAGATAACCTCAAGTTCCATTTTCAAGTATCCCCATCAAAGTCTAAACCAGCAATATCCTACCGGGCTTTGAATTCATCTAATTTAGAGTGTCTGAGTCAAAACACGAGTTACTTTCTAATTATTTTAGAATTTTGTTTCAAAATGTACTCAATGCACTTCTACAAAGGATCTTCCATGAACCTAGAAAGAATCCCAATAATAAATGAAATTTTTGGTCTGGTGGTAGTAAGATAAGTAAGAATTCCCACAAGCTATCTATACTTGAGTGCATCCTCAACCACTTTCTTTCTTTTGATATGAGCTTCAAGTTTTGTTCCATTGGTGTAGAAACAAGATTACATTCAATGATGCACCTTCACCAACCACCCTACTTCTTCTAGGATATGAATATTTACTTTGGGTTATGTATCACTTCAATGCCCAAATAGTAGTGAAGATGTCCCAAAACCTGGCCATCTCAAGCCTTTCTTCAACTCTATATTTTATGGATGCAATGGGAAGCTCCTTCATTGTTCCTACTTAATATAACATCTACATATACCGCAAGAGTACAATAGTTTTTTCCAGCCTTGGACAAACACCGTATCACACATTGAAATGTTTGAAATTCAATTCTAAGATGCTTGATTATCTTTTTCATACCATGCTCATGGTGCATATTTCAAGCCATACAAGCAGATCTGATGATCTTGCATACCTTATGTTCTTGTCCCTTCACAAAAATCCTTATGGTTGAGACATGAACACATTCTCTTCAAGTATTCATTCAATAAACTAGTCTTCACATCCATTTGATGTGAATTTTCAATCGATTTTGTGTTTCCATGGAAAAAAATGTGGATAGTTTCTCATTTTGTTATCGGGGAAAATTTCTCCTCCTAATCAACACCTTATTTCTATGCAAATCATTTTTCTACAAGCCTTTCTTTGCTTCGTCGTAAGTATTTCTTATCCGATCTATACTGCTCTGATCACCTAATTTTTGCAACCAATTGGTTTGGTTGCATATGGAGGGTCCACCAACTTAAATGTCCCATTCTTGATGAGAGAATCATATTCCTTGTGCATGGATTCTTTCCATCCATCATGAGAAGTGTATTCTTTAAAGGAAGTTATTAGTTCAAGTTTAGTAGATAAATTAAACTCACAATCATACAAAACATCCATATCATATTATACATCACTTGAGCTTGAATTATCTACATTACCTCCATCTTAGTTTGAGGAAATACCTAACCCCATCACCGGAGCACTTTAACGCTTATATCATTTTGGGTGGAACTTTCTTAGATGGTCCAGGTTTATTAGTTGATTTAGAAGGTGCTAAGTTCTCATCAAGTCTCATACTTTCAATAATTTTGATCACATCATCTAACTGATCTTTAGTTTCAAATTAAGTGGAAAGAACTTCTTCATGTGGGAGAGATGGTGCTACAAAATGAGATTTCAAAGATTGACCCAATATAGGTATCCCTCCTTCAAGATGTGGAATATCATCATAAAATTCATGATGTATTTACACAAGTGAACCTATCCATATGATCAACAAGGCCAATAATACTTCTTTCTTGTCACGATTCAACAAATATCACATCTCCTCGGAAAGGATGAATTTCTTGTTTATCTCATTGTAAAGACAATACCCCTTGGTGGTATTGTAGTACCCCAAGAATATTCACTTCTGACTCCTTGCATCGGTTTTTTTTTCCTTAGGAATAAAGGCATAGTAGGCGGAACCAAAGGCCCTAAGATGCCTCACCTAGCGAAATGTGTCCATTACACATCTCAGCGGTGGCATTGCTATTGATAGTACGAGATGGACACCTATTTTGACATAAAATTGCATATAGAATTGTATTATCCCAAAACATCAAAATTTTGAAAACAATGGAATGAATCCACTTTAAAGTGTCGTTCATCCGCTCTAGACCGCTTTGTTGAAGATTGTGTTAGTACTGTAAATTTGTTCGCTGATGAACAAACCATAGAGGTAACGTTTCAACTAACTTTAGGGTTGGAATCAACTCTTCCAACTATAGGGCTCTCAGCATGAAAATTGGAAAATGCTTCCAAAAGATTTGGAAATTAATAAAGAGGTCGTGATTCTCAATAGGGTAAATTTGGAAAGTGTAGACTCAACAAAGCAGCGCCATTGGGGAAAATGGGTCACCGAATCATCCTCAAGATTTATAGGCTAAGGTATTCCTGTAGGTGAACAAAGGCATACGAAGGATGCCAGCGTCAGTAATATGAGATGTAACATTCCGCTCTTGCGCACTGAGAAAAAACTTATTCTTTGAGGACAATTTGTCGCAAGTGGACTGACTTTCGCGATACATTGATCCTGACGCCGTATGCATTATGGTAGATGACATGATGTTTTACCGCTTTGATGTAGATATGCCATTGACCGCCGTATTGAGTGGTTTGACCTTGAGGATGCGTATATCTGCGGAACCCCTGACCTGACGAAGTCGTGGAGTGCTGCTCAATAATTTATTTACCGTGATATTTCATTGATTGATGATAAGGATGCTGACATGCACCCATTAACGCATTGTTGATGATGCAGGCCGACGATAGCTTGGTCAATTGTGACCTTCACATTATGAGTAAAGGGGCCACATTACGATTTCCGTGAGATGTTGAGGGAGATGTGTAGACAAAAGCCCTGCTACGCCCATTTGACCGGGTTCTAACCGTGGAAGTTGCAATCACCTAGGTTCGAGAGGATCCATCATTTTTTCGTACTAGGCGCATTACCATTAATCACTACTGATGATTTGGCGGGGCATGCAATAAGGCGTGGGTCTTATTCCTTAGAGCCCTTAGTCTCCCACAACCGCTGAAGCGTTGACCTGTGGGTTGCGATGTTCACCAATCACCAAGTCGGCGAAAGTGGCACCCCGGCGGTGCATCCTGAAGTAACGCCGCGAAAAGAAACACAAGTCGGTGAGTGGCACCCTTGGAGCACATAGTTCTTATTGAAGGGCACGCCACGCAAGGGATTATATGAGGTGAGTGGCACCCTTTGGAGCACGTGGTGCATCGCGAAGGCACGCCGCGGAAAAGAAACACAAGTTGGTGAGTGGCACTTTTGGAGCACGAGTAATCCCGGCGGGAAACATCGCAAAATAAACACAAGTTATGAAAGTGGCACTTTGAGCACGGTGCATCTTAGCGTACATCGTGGAAAAGAAACACAAAGTTATTGAGTGGAACCCTTTGAGCACGTGGTGCATCCTCAAGGGGACGTCGTGCAAGAAAAACGCATTGAGTACAGTGGCACCCTTTGAATGGTATCCCATGGGCACGGCCAGCATGGATTGTGGATGAAGGAAAACAAACCTAAAATGGGTCTAAGACATGCAATCTTCTTAAGAAATCCTAAACAAATTCTAACCAAGGCTCTTAGAATCTAAGTCCTGCGCTCCAAAACTTTTAGGGTAAAAATTTAGTCTAACCTTAAGAAAAGGGACCCTAAAAATAAAATGTTCGTCCCAATTTAAGTAATAGTTGGTCTTCATAAAATTTTGGGTCAATGAAGAGAGTAAGGATTTCAATAAAAATAAGGATTAATTACTCTTGAAGCGCATATATTTAAGGATGTAGCCTGTCGGCTATTATGACTTGGTATCTTGCTTTTAAATTGTTAAACCCTTAACGTAGATCGATTCTAATGCTAAATTAAAGTGTACATGTTGACTTATTTGAGTTTTTTAAATGATTTCAATACTAACATGAAGTTGTAATCGACAAATTGATTTATGACCCGCCATCAGGATGTAAAACCACAATAAACTAAATGGTTCAGTGATCGATACTTAGCGCCCATTTAGATCTTAGATATTGACATTTAGCCAGGATTACTGGTTGGCTAGTTGATGAGGTTGTATTTAGTTTACAATACTCCTGGCATGAGGATCGTCGCCTTAACCCTAAAAATTTGGTTGTAATCATTCTTACTGTTAACTGCTTTGTGTCGCCGAGGTAGACACCGTAGACTTAGTATATAAGGTCAGGTGTGAGTATTTCCCGTAAAGCGAATCCAAAGGTCGTATCAAGAGTCTCGGCCCTTTAAAGGCGTGGTTTCCACTCTTCATGCATTAACACTCCTCGACGGAGGATTACTTTGGGTTTCTCACCGAGCATCTCACCAGAGCCTATATGACCTTCTCTCTCTCTCCGCCGAGCAGAGAACCAAGATTAAACGCCTTGCTTTCCCTCGCGTAAATAGTAAAATTCACTACTATGGATTCTTCCTTCCTGTTCAGACTGCAGAACCCAACATGTTGTTAAACGTTTGCGCTACTTGTTGTGTGTCTTATGTCTCCTTGTTGTGATCATCGTGGTTACGTCTTGTTAGTCGCCTGGGTATGCACTGAGAGTCAAGTGTGTCTGTTTCCTTTATACACACGCGCACTTACTTAAAAAAAAAAAAGAAAAAAAATTAACCTAAAGTAAAGAGTCATCAGCCGTGAACGAGGGAGTGGGTTGTTACATATGGTATCGTGAGTCGGGTTCGACCCAGACTTGGGATTCGCTACTTAATTTCATTGTCCCATTGATTTTGACGGCTATCGATCGATTTGATTGTGTGCGTGCAGAAATCATGGTTAGAGGACGCCAGTGGAGGTAGACGCACGGGTAAGTAGAGGCGCACGCCCAATAGCATCCGCTACCGAGGGGTCTAACCCCTGTGGAGGAAGCTGTTCCTGACAAGAGCACATAGCGCTACATGTTGTCGTAGATGATGAGATCTTTCAACAAGATGTCCGAAAGTAATCGATCACCGATTGATGTAGACGAGGCCGTATCGACATCCATTGAGTATTCTTCCGCACACCGGCCGCTATCGTAGCATTCACCGAACTCGAGAAGGTTAAATTTCCCCCAGTTCTTTGGTGCCTGGATTGCGCCGGCCAAGGCATGGTTAGCGGCGACAGTTTCGTGACTTCAATGCATTACACTCCACTGTGAAGGTCCATATATTTCACCTGAAAGGAGCCTTTCATGGTGGAAGACTCCTCGCCGCGAATCGAACATGGTCGTTGAAGATGTGTCATGGAACTACCGAGGTAAACGCTACTCGAGAGGTACCTTTCAGGGAATTCATTGAGCGCCACCACCGAGTCAACGACACGATATCGACGCGCCCGAAAGCACGAGGCACGCTTATGGAGTCGCTTCCAGCAGGCCCCGCGACCTTTAACACGACCGGTGAAGATCAAGGTCAATAGGTTCGTATTCAGCCTTTAACTAGCCCGCGTTGCTAGGATCTTGATGCCTCAAACCCTGCACCATTGTCCAAAAAGGCCCCTCATAAATCGCAGGAGGATTCATCACCGGGTCGCACTGACTCCAACAGACCAATGTAAGTGGTTCATCCGAATGCCCACACCGCATTACACCGGTGACATACCATTTCCGTGAGGGGATCCACTTCCACCACACCCAACAACCTACCGTAAACGAACACCCATCGGGAACTACAACACAAGAGCACGCCCGCAAGAATAGCCAGGGCATGTTCGCCAACGCACCGGGTTCCGTGCTAGGGTCAGTCGCCTTCTACTTCGAAAATACCGTGACTACCGACCTAAGAAGGTGTTGGACGGTAAGCCACACCACCAAATGACCGTGTCGAAGACGAGGCACCATCACGCACCGCACTTTGTAGTACTTTGATAATCCATGTGCCACCGAGAGTTCCATCGCGCAACAAAAGGATTAAGGTAAAGGCAAACGATGATTTTAGTTTGCGGAGATGTATTTCGTAGAGCCAAAACGTATATTGAGGAAAGGTTGGCCGTATTCTTAACTTCGGAGAGTTTGTCACGAGGGTCAACTTGTCGTCACTTCCATCTTAGGATCTGCGACATCGTGGATCGGTATGGATTTGGGTTGGAATCGCATTATACATACTCGCCAACGCAAGCATCTAAATGGTTGAGCTGGTCGAGCGATGAAGCGAAAGAGACGCAGATTGTAGGACGGAACCGTGGAGTTTCCCTAAGGTTCATATATTCACTACAACTTTGGAAGAGCATGTGCAAGGGGTGAAAGCTTTATGCGATCCTCACACTAAACAAAAAGGGAGTAGCTGAAGTTTGTAGCCTGACCTTCCTCGGTGGTGAAGGAGTTTGCGGATCGTGATTCCTAGAGGAGTTACCGATGCCACGAAAGGGAATTGAGTTTACCATAGACTAAAATCAGTGGAATCAACCGATAGCAAGAATGCCTTATCGGATGTCAATTCCGGCAGTTTCTAAGAGTTGAAAATGCAAATGTATGGAGTTGTTGACCTGGATCGGATATTTAGTGTGTCACCGTGGTGCGCTTAGTTTCATACAACAAAGAAGGACTGACTATGAGGATTTGCATTGACTCATCATTAACTAAACAAGGCTACCAAGAATCAAGATCCCCACTAAGAATTGATGATCCGCTCGATCAAATGAAGGGTGCGACGGTAATTTCCAAGATCGATTTTCGATCTTGGGTATCACCAGTTACGGATTATGGAGGATGAATTCCCTAAGACCACTTTTAAGATGAGATTTGGACATTACGAAGTTTATTGTTTTACCGTTTGGACCCACGAACGCCCCATGGGTATTTATGAATTTGATGAACTGGGTGTTCCGCAAGTACTTGGAAAATTTCGGCCCAAGTATTCATTGATCTATATCTTGATCTACCTCTGACCATGACGAGCACTTGCGCTTACCATGCTGTCTTAGAGAGAACAAATTGTCTGGAAAGTTGTCCAAATGCTCTTTTACCAACCAAGAATTCACTACTTAGGGCATAGCCATCTCCGACGGTATCGCCGCGGGATCCATCCAAGGTTGAGGGTTGCTATTATGGAAATGGTTTCATAACTCTAAAATGGTCACCCAGGTGCTTAGCTTATGGGTTTAGCAGATACCACGACGGTTTGTCGAGATTCTAAGATAGCAAATCCAATCACCGAATTGCAAAAAGAAAAATAAGAAGTTTGTTGGGACGGATAAATGCGTGCCAGGCATTTCGGAGGTTTAAAGAGTTGTTGACAATAGCACCGGTACTAAAGGTCCCTAACATGGATGCACTTTGGTATAATCGACGCACTCCAAGGAAGAGCCGAAGTGAGTCTTGGATGCAAGACTCCGACGAAAGGGATTGCTTACATTTCCGGCGGCGTAGAAATCGAAGGTACGAGGAGAACTACGAATGCACAATTTGGAATTCATACCAATGTGATGCCCTGCAGTTTGAAGACACCAATTCTTGTTGACCTAAAATTTGAATTAAAGACTAATTATTGTGGACTACAACACATTTTAATGCAGTGCCACTGAACGCCACATTGGTCGGAATTGCTTAGCGAAAATGATTCTGAGATTACTTACATAAAGGAACAAGGAACCGAGCGGTGGATGCTTTGAGTCGGAGGCCACATATTTGTTGCCTCTTCAGACGTAATCTACGTGCGAGAAGATTCTCACTTTACAACATGATGATGATTGGTACAAGGAATTCAAGGATTTTATCGGACGAAACGAAATGATGGTACCACGATATGAGGGATTTTCTTGATAGCAAAATAATTGAGGTTTAGAGGTCGATTTACGTATTCACCAAACGAGAAGTTGAGGATGTTGATCTTGAGCGAGGCTCATAGAGCAGCTTTCATACCGCCTGCGAGTCATTAAGATGAGGGAAGACCTTAAACCCTTCATTCTTCCTCGAAGGGAATGAAGGTCGATATAGTCAACTTTGTGGCTAGATTTAGAGTGTCACCGTAAAGGCCGAAGATAGACACCCAACAGGATTACTTCAACCACATGCCATTTCGAATCAAATAAAAGTTATTTCGATGGATTTTATTGTTGATCGCTGGCTGGACCTTACAAGGAGACACGTCTCCATTTTTGTAGTAGTAGACCCTCTCATGAAGAGTGCTCACTTCATTCCAGTACGTACGGCCATATTAGAACCGAAGATAGCTAGAGTTTTCATCGCTGAGATTGTGAGGTCAGCATTGCATGCCTAAGAAGATTATATCCCATCGCGGATCTAAGCCACTGATCCATTTTGACTCAGTTTCCAAGAGTACTGGGAACCTGTAACTTAGTACCGCTAGATCATCCTTAGACCGACGGATGTACTCCAAACGAACGAATGAACCGTATCCTTGGAAGACATGTTGCGACATGAACGCATGCCACCAACACGATAAAGCTAGGAGGAATTCTGCCCCAGTAGGCCCGCCACAAACAACAACAATGTATCCATTAAGATGGCGCCTTTTGAGTTTCTTTATACACTCATACCTGATGCCCTTGAGTTGTGATCAGTTTGAGGATATAACCCGTGCGACCTGAAGCCGATCCAAGAAATGGAAGAGAAAATGCAAACCATATGATTAGTGATTGTGCGTGATCGCCATAAGAAGAAGCCGATAGCGCACCGAAGCCCACCATAGTTACGGTAACGACGATCGAGTCTCTCATGGTTAAACCGCGATAATATTTCATCAAGTTTAGAAAGGAGCCAAAATCTCTCCTACGCAGTGTGGAATCTTCGATTATGAGAAAGGGGCCCTGCGGGCTTCATCAACTAGCCTGATTCTTTAACGATGTTTTTCATGTATTTGCTTTGAGATATTATATTAGTGATCCTCCACACGTCATTGAGTTAAGGAGTTCCTTGCGGTATCGGGACCAGGGAGCCACGCTAAGTCGGTCCGCGATCTTAGATCATCGCTCGAGGTTAATATCGCCGAATCCAGAGATCGTCAGTCCGGGGATGTTATAGTCCGACTTCTACGACTGAGGACGATATGATATGCTTCAGCTTCCATTTCGTTGATAGATAGGACTACAGATACCATGGTAATTTCTTTATTTCGGCATTTATACCTGAGAAAACTTCGATGCAGTTTAACTAAGAGGTGTATGTAACATCCCCGCTTCTCCCGCACTGAAAAACTTATTCTTTGAGGACACTGCTCGCGATATGGACTTTATGATGTTAAAACATTGATCCTTGATTACGGCGCATTTATGATAGATGCCATGATGTTTTATTGCTTTGACATAGACAGTGCTATTGACCTATCCTTATTGAGTGTGCATGGTTTTGGACCTGAGGATGCAGAGGCATCGGTGGAACCCCTTGGACTTCAGATTGAGTCAGAGAGTGTGCTAATTGGGCTGGATTTATTTACGTGGATATTTCATTGATTTGATGATATGATATTGACATGTAATCGACGCATTGTTGATGATGCAGCCGGCCATAGTCATCAACGTAATTCGCTACATGGAGAAGGGGCCACAATACTCCATTTCCAGAGGTTGAGGGAGAGGTGTGGATGCATAAGCTCGCCAACCTACTAGTACTATCGGTTCAACCGTAGGTTAACGACGAATTCGAGGGATCCACGATGCCGCGGAGGGCGTAATGCAATAGTCTCATGCATGACTTCTATAAGTACACAATAAGGCTGGGGCCTATTCCTTAGAGACCTTAGTATCCCACAAGTTCACCTGGCGGAGTATTGGCTCCATGGGTTTGACGTCTACTAAGATTCAGTCAAAAGTTGAGTGGCACCTTTGGAGAATGTGGTGCATCCTGTAGGGCATGTCGCGCAAAAGAAATACAAGTCGGTGAGTGGCACCCTTGGAGCACGCAAGTGCGTAATCCTTCCGGCGGAACGCTAAGCAAAATAAACACAAGCCTACGAAAGTGGCACCCTTTGGAGCATGTGGTGCATCCCGGCGCGTCACGCAAAAAGAAACACAAGCTCCATCGAAAGGGCACCTCGGGAGCATGGTGCATCCTAAGGCACCCACGCCAAGAAAAACAACAATAAGTTACAGTGGTAACCCTTGAGCACATGGCATCCCTCGGCGGGCACGCCACTAAAGAAACACATCGCTATGAAAGTGGCACCCTTTGGAGCACGTAGTGCATCCCCGGCGTGGGTACCGCCAGTTACTAAGGAAATCTAATGAGGCGAAAGTGGCACCCTTTGAGCACGGAGTGCATCCCCGGCGGCACGCCGCATTGATAAAGTTGATGAAGGAAACAAACCTAAATGTCCCTAATACATTAACGCCTTAAAAAATCCCAAGAACTTCCTACCAATGTCGGCCAATTTAGAATCTAAGTCCTAAGTTCCAAAAACTTTTAGGGTAAAATTCTAATCTAACCTTTAAGAGAAGACCCTCGAATAAAATAACAATTTAAAACAAAACCCACTTAGGTAATAGTTGGGTCTTCATAAAATTTTGGGTCAAATATATGAAGGATTTAATTAAAATAAGGGATTTATTCTTTTTATGCATTTATTAAGGATGGGTTTGTTAAGTTATTATGACTTGGTATCTTGTTTTAAAATTGTTAAACCTTTAATGTAGATCGATTCTTAATTCTAAATTAAAGTTTACATGTTGAATTATTTGAGTTTTTAAATGATTTCAATACTAACATAAAGTTGTAATCGACAAATTGATTTATGGCCCACCATCAGGATGTAAAATTAAAATAAACTTGGAACGGTTCAGAGACTGGTAATTAACATCCATTAGATCTTAGATGGTGACCTTTAGCCATAATTATTGGTTGGTTATTTGATGAGGTTGTATTTAGCTTATGCATTTCCTATGAGGATTGTCGTTCCTTAACCCTTATTGTACTTTGTTGTAATCATTTCATTGGGTCGGGTCTGTGTCAAAGCGGAGGTATACACCCCGTAGACTTAGTATAAGGTTGTGTGTGAGTATTTCCAAAGAATCCGTCAGAACAAGAGTCTCCTGCCCTTTTTAAAGGGTTTCCACTCCCCCATGCACATTGACCACGGAGATTACTAGTTTTGCCCTCGAAAGGCCGCCAGAGTCTATCTCGACCTTCTCTCCTGAGTAGAAACTAAGATTAAAATGCCCGGCCTGCGTAAATAGTAATATCTACTACTAAGGATTCTTTTCCTTCAGGTTCTAGACTGCGGCCTAACCCAAAAGTGTCACAAATGTTTGGTGCCATTTGTTGTGTTTCTCATGTAACTCTTGTTGTAGATCATCGGTTAAGGCCTTGTTAGTCAGTCGCATACACGAGCTCAAGTGTGTCTGTTTTATACACACCATTTACCCTACTTAAAAAGAAAAAAAATTGCACCTCGTTGAGCCGCCGCCGTAGAGGGTTGTTACAAGATGGCGTATATGTACAAAGGAAAGACTATTATCAACAAGAAACATCTAATAGAGGGAGAATCTCTTAGTATAGCGTTAGAAGAAGAAACATAAATGTTGATGCGAAAAAAGAGCACCATCAAGGGTTTGATTCTCGAACTGTAAAACCAACAAACACATGACAAGTATAATTCACATGAGAAAGGGAACCATCAAGGTGAGTCATTTCTTTGGTTTAAAGATTATCTATAGCATAAAAACACATTTATGAATATGAAATACAAGAAAACATATCAACATCAATATTATCTCAAGAATCTCTCATCTACAAGAAAACTTTATCAACTTATATTAACATTCATAAGAAATTACAAATTTATCCTGCTACAAGAGCATGCCCCTCTCTGGTAAGTCCAACCATTCATTTATATTTTTAACAATATATATAGATAAATACATAATGGAATCCAAACGGATCATCTTCTCCAAGATTCTAAAAATAGATATCAGTCACAGAGGGAGTAACGTACAAAAACTAAACTCATATTTGCTAGGTAAAGCTATAATAAAAAAATCACATATTTGAGATTTTCACCTTGAATGCCACATGCTAGCATCACCACAAGATTCCTAAAAATATACTTAATTTAGCTTGTAATTTATTTCAAGATTGCAATCTCTTCCTTTAAGGTGTCGAGCCAAACATGTTGGCTTTCGACTTTCTAACCCAAGCTCCGCATTTAGTCTCCTTTCTTCCATCTCTGTTTCTTTTACTTTTCCATATTGCATGTGGTGTATCCGCTAATGATAAAAAACTCTTCATACATGATTCAATATGATTTCTCACCGATCCTCGGTTCATCTCAGGGTTTTCTCTCAGAAATTCTTAGTTGTCATTATTCACAATATCAGTCTCCTTTAATTTTCATTTGTAGTTTCTATTGCCACTATTCAAATGTTCGTTGAAGACCACTGGATCTTTCTTCTCCACTTCTTTTGGTTTTCCTGGAAATAAGACTCTATTTCTAAGGAACTGTATAAGAATTGGATGGATGATTCGATCTGTGGTCATCATGTTCTGGAATAAAATGTCAATCATCTCGGAAATAGAGTAATTCCAATTCTGCGTTTGAGTAACAGTCTCCATCGAGGGCTAATCATGGGCTGCTGAAGGAATTCCTTATAGGGATAATAGGTAGTGATGTTTGAAACATAAATTTCCAAATGATGATTCTTTAAATCGGATATCTGCTGAGGCTCACTTGGCATCACACAAACAATAGTAAATAAAACAAGTGTCTCGGTGATTTGATCCGTCTTCAATTTTCCTTTCCTCGCATGTGGACCCGTGGATTTAAATTCCATTTGAATGACATTTTGACGCGTGACATCAGGATGGGATTTGTTGGTTTCGAGTTCACCCACTTTTCCCCCCTGATATGCATCTGGTGGTGCCACGTGGCCTTGAGATGATACCATGGTATTCTTATCGGCTCGCCAAAACGCTAACCTCGCGGTTAGTTCTTGGCCTCGAGGCTATTCTATTCATGAGTCCATCTATGGTCCGCCGGGTCCCATCAACTTCATACTTTTTCTAGACTTAACCCCCTCCACTAGATGTGGCCCAATCCTCTAGTTTATCGCACCTCTACACCGAATTAGATTCTTGCCAATTCCCGAGATTGATATTCCATATAAAAATTGTTATAGCGATAAATATTGGCCTAACTGGGGATGATGTCCCTACAGGTAAGAAAAAAGAACGCTAGAACATGTGATTTATCCAATGGGATGCTCCCAAAATTGGTGTGTACCATGTTCTAGCCTGGAGACTGAATGCAGGTGGATATACTGCTAAAATCTAATTGAATACTTTATTTGGAAATCTAAACTTGAAAATTTTGATCATCAAAACTTATTCAAACCTACCCTAACTATTGAAATGACCTTCCAATCAAATGAAAATCATAATGTCAATGCAACCACATTTTATCTATATCATAAGTTTCTTCTTTTCACATGCTTGGTCCAAAACCTGTTCACTAAGAATTCATTTTAAATTTTTTCTATGAATTCAAATCTCAAAAGATAAAAAAAAGTTGGGACTATTTACTATCTTCAACAAAAATGAAAATGGATCCTCAAAAACATACATAAAAAAAATCTCTGTTTACCCTTTTCTAATTTGATTCTCTATTCCATGTCATTTGAACTTGATAATTGTAAGATGAAAATCACTGAGATCATCGAAATAAAAATCTTATGAATCATAAGATAGTGTTGAATGGAATAAAACCCCTGGTGGAGAGTAATCTATATCTAACAGTGACCTTGATTGGCCATCATCTTCATTCTTAAGCTTATAATCCATCGTAAGCTGTAAATTATGATTGTTAAAACAATCCATATAGCATGCCATGTGGCCATGAACCCATGAGAGAATTACTTTTTATGAACCCAAATAGAAAATGGGCATGGGTATTTCACAAGTCTTTGTTGTCCTTGCCTTTCCTTCTTCAGTTTTGAGAACATTTTTAGAACCATAATCTCCAAAGTAATTTAATAAAATTACTTCTTTATGCTCTTTATGCGTTTCTGATTGAATCATGTGATACACTATTTTTTTGCTTCCCTGAAACTCTATGTCATTTGTAGCGTTCATTTCTTAAAGTCTTCATA
The DNA here is from genome assembly GCA_010110895.2 of Picea sitchensis. Taxonomy (NCBI): domain Eukaryota; kingdom Viridiplantae; phylum Streptophyta; class Pinopsida; order Pinales; family Pinaceae; genus Picea; species Picea sitchensis. Next base: position 17,470 of record SNQJ01S0117587.1, read on the forward strand.
GACGAGGTTTCAAAGCCCTTATCCATGTCCAAACCACATAGAATTTGAACAACCACATCATTCAGAGGGGAAGGAAAACACTTCCAAAGTACTTTGTTTTCTTGGAGATCTCGTTCTCATACCGTTTCAGGAGAAGGAAAATGACCTTTGACAACATTTATTTGATCAATTTTATCTATTTTATCATGATTGTCTTCTTCAACAATTCAAAGGAAGAAAAACATAATGGAGATAGTTTTCATTTGCAATATTCCACCGCCTTCTTTAGATAACATCATGGTCAGAGGGTATCCGCTCAAACATTATAAATATTTTTCTTTAGCAACTTGAAAGAAGCAAAGAAAAAGTGGCAAAGTCCTTCCACCTGATTCAAAATATTCTTCATTTTATTTATTATTGTCATATGCACATATTCCACTTTCTTTGGATTGCTGAACACACTCATCTTCAACTTCATTTTCAACCAATGGATGTAATTTCTTGTCAATTTGCTCCAATGAATCAATGTGATTTGGCATCATCTCACCTTCCTTTGCTTTAGTGATGGTGTTAGATTTTTCTTTCAATTCAAATGAAGAAAGCATAAAGGTAAAGAATTTCTTTCATCTGATTCAATACTTTCTACTTTGTAATCCATGTAAGCTAATCGTTTCATTATACTGAAAAGGTTACCGATAGAGAAATGCGCTGTTTTTTCTAGCAAGTCAACACTAAATCATCACAGCATTCATCATATATAGGGAAATTTTCAATGTCCGCAATGTCATGTAACAAGAACAAACTTGGAACATCAACTTGCTCTTCAACACATACCGATCCGCAAACTCATCTTCTCTTGACCGGCCTATAAAATGAGCTAAAACAATCATATCCATGCTTATCGTGGGGTGGATTAGAAACTACATTAGCGTCCTCTCTTCCAATAAGTGGAATAAAACCCTTGAAAAATCATTAGTACCTAAAAACTCAACAGGACCTATGATATTGCCAACCTATGCCCAAGATTCCAATCAACTATTTCCTGCTCATATATTTTCTTTCATGTTATTGAGCATCCAACCTTTCATTTCAAATATGTTCACAAGATAGGATATTGTTTTGAATCTCCAACATCATACAACATTTATTGTAAGTAGTCTTAGGTCTTTCCATCAGAGGAAATACAAATCAAGTGAAGAGTAGTGGCATACTCTATACAGGCAACAACCGCCAAAGGAGTTGAATTTCTTTGGGAAAATCATAATAAATAATAGAAAACCTTTGTGACCTAATGTGAAGAAGCCATTGCTTTGCCTTTTCCCTTTCAAGGTATAGAATTCTGTAAGTTGTAGGTCCGTGATATTTCTTCTACCCCAAAACTTTGAAAGACACTTTCAATTCCTTCCATGAGCTAATTGTCTCTGGATGCAAACGTTTAAACCAATATTTGGTGTTCCCTTTCAAGTATTGAGATAAGGCCCTCATACAAACATCCTCTTGTTCAATCTCAAACAAATCTATAATGTAGGGGCCGAATTAAATAAACACCATTTAATTTACAACATAACAATAAAGCCAAGAAATTTCTATAATTTACATTCGCCTACAAATTCTATCATCACACAATTATAATAAAATTTTATAAGAGATTAAAACTATGCATATCCAAATAATTAACTCAGCTGAGCAGCACATAATCCTTGTTTGTCCAAGGCTGCTTGCCTCCTTGACCGCAAAACACTGGCCTCCAAAAACTTATTTCCCTCCTCACAACTAGGTAACTCCCTAGCTCCATTTATATCACTGATATCCTAGCTCCCCGTGTCTAAAACCCCAGCAACCCTGGTGCATTGATACAATCCCACTCCTAAAATTTCACCTCTCTCTGCAAGTCCCAGAGCTCCCAAAATCCATTCTAACCTCTGCCCAATAACCTCCTCACAACCCTCTCCTCCTTCCTTCCTCCCAATCGACTTCTTTTTCTTCCTTGCCCTACTCAACCCATTTATTACCTTTCTGATCCTCCTCCAATGCCCCTTATCCCTCCTTTATTATTTTCTTATCTTCATGTATTTAATGTCATCCCTTGTTGATGCATCCTAATTCTATCATAGTTTTATTATCCCTCCTTTATTTCTTTACCTTTTTTTTTTTTTTCAACAATATATTACAATTTCGAAATTATAATTTATTAATCATTGACATATATGGACAACTAATTAATAATAATTAATTAGTTAATGTTATTTTAAGAAATACCTATGTATTTAGCTAATCTTTAGGACAATTATATTATTAAATTAATTGAACTACAATCATGTACCTATTTGGTTACATACACTCCACTCCTTCGTGAGAAACTTTGTCCCGTTAAGGTATCTTATGGTGGCTACAGTGAAACGTTCACACATTTGTAACAATTAACCGACATTATCAAGAAGTAAGTCAAGAAAACTCATACATACTAGTGTATATGTACAAGAAATGCATGTGTGGCTAGTACATGCAAAATTGCATGTACTAATAATCAAAATCATCATCCTTAGTAATTTTTATGTATGCATCCAATCCGCCAAGTTAAGATTAGTCTTTATAAAAGACAACAACCAATCCTTCAGTTTGAGAAATTATTTAATTACAATTATCCGTTCAACAATTTTATTTTAAACAACTGTGGTTTAGTTAATTGTAATAAATGAATATTTGTATATACACATTTTTTTTTTCTTTGAAGGGAAAACATTGGAATTCCACCACAAGATAGATCTCCATACCATCTCAACTACTACTACTCATCCTTCCTCCCTAACCTACTCATACTCCATTCTTATCCTTTCCTCCTGCTAGGACTATCTTGAAGGCCAATTATGGCTGACCTAACTCCAAATAGAACCCAGAAGGAAGTGTCAGCTATCTCTACCAAGCTTCCTAGTAGGTATCTCGACAAATACACATCACATATCTTGGGAGTGGAAATAACACCGCCCTCCCAAGGACTTCTGGCACTGTGAGGATACAATGAGAAATGCCTCCACCCTCCTAATCATAACTAGGGTCCACCCTACAATGGAGGATACACGGTGGAAATGCCTCCACCCCAATCAGACTAGAGTCCACCTCTACAAATGGAATATACAAGTAACGTTAAGGTCGAGGTTTTTTCATCGCTTATTCGGTTTTGGGCGTTGTCACACCAAATCATGCACCGATCCACATATCATAGCAATGTATCCAAACCAATATAAATTCTACATACAATATTCATACCATAATGTTTCGCCGTGTATCCCTCATATACAATTTCATCATCACTATCCCTTAGCTATTTCACAGCCCATAACCCGTAGATTAGTCTCAGTCAACCTTCATACATTTGTATTATCATCATGTAATTGCTTACCATCATCATTTCAATTTGGTATCCGTGGTAACCGGAGAATTAACATCAAAGTTTTCCACTCATAAATAGATCTCATAATATCCCATAATTCAATTACACCCATTCATAAGATTATCATTTACCCAAATAGATTGCATCATATCCAACATCATTCCAAAAACATTCATAAAATTCCTTCACATTCTCACAATGTGCTGATCGCATCATCATCACAACATTTAAACATTCATAAAATTCTATACATGCACGTAGGTAGACGTGATCATATACATCATCATCAATAACATTTAAACATTCATAAAGTTCGCATTCACAAGTTTATGTATTTCACTTAATAGTTTCATCAGACTTAGAAAATAAAGTATATATCCTCAGGTAACTCGGGTTGTCTAAGTGTCGTGGCAGGAAAGAGTATACACCCACATTTGAGACACATGTTCCCCGAGAGGGTGGTCAAAAAACGTGGAGGGATAGTTCCATCAATGTCTCATCTTCCTAAGTAGTGATCCTCGGACTACTTGTCCCACTAGACCTTTAACTTGGTCTACTGGGAGATCTCCTCGAGTCAGCTCTAATTTTACGTCCCATGCACTCAAAGCCTGAAGTAGGTTCCTAATGCATACAATCATAGTTCCTTCCAATTCAGCTTATGTGATTCAAAGAATATTAAATATCGTGAAAAAGATATATGAAATACATTGTGAGTTTTATGTAAGTGGTGTGGAAAGAGACAAGATCTATAGGTAACTTCTGGCCCAATTTCTTGGATCCTGAATGGTCCATAAATCGAGGTGACAACTCTGTCCCTTCCCGAACCATATGGTACCTTTAGAAGGGCCCTGATATGAATGAAACCTCGGTCTCCCACTTCATAACCGGTCGTGGTCCGTGCATCCGTGCATAGCTTTTTTGCCTATCCTATGCTTCCTTTTATAAATTTAACTGGATCAACACCTGCTCCTCCATTTCTGAACCACCTTCACCAAACGATACCTGTCTTCTGTCTATCCCAACTCAATGGAGTCCTGCATGGCCTCCCATACAAACATTCGTAGGGTGGCATTCCAACAATGGAACTGTCCAAGGGATAACTGCTATTGTAGGCAACTCTACTAGTAGGTACTTCTTCCACTGGTTTGATTATCCATTACATACATCCAAGTCATGTCTTCATGATCGATTTACTCTCTGCCCATTTCATATACTTCGTGATGATAAGTCAGGTTTTGGTTCACCGGGAGTCTCCCCACGACCTAAACTTGTCCAAACCTAGAAGTGAATCTAGAGTCCCCATCTGAAATAATCTTATTGGGTATCCCGTGCAGTAGATAACCGCTATAAACAATACGCTACATCAACAATGACATCGTAGTGTCTCTAACCTGAATAAAATGTGTTACAACTCTTGGTTAACTTATCAACCATCACAAGAATGACATTGTGTCTATGAGATGTGAGCTGAAACCCTACAACAAATCCATAAATTGACTTCCCATTTGGACATAGGAACATCATATGGTTGTAGATACCGGGTGATGGTGGTCGCTTTCACTTGTTGATTGATAATTCTAGGCATTTGGCTTAATTTAAATGGACTACATCAGTGCACCCTAAAAGAAGAGCTCTCATATCTAATGTGCATTACATCTTTTCACACCTGGATGCGCACAAAAAAGTTCTCTATGGGCTTCCTTCAAGATGATGCTTCCGAATATCCCCATTCTCATGGATGTAAATCCTTCCTCGATATATTAACAACCCATCTACTTCCAGACTATATCATTCATAATTTGGATCTAACTGCCTACCACTCTAGAGGTTTGAAGCAACCTTTAAACACCAACTGTCTACTTGGAGTTAAGGCCAACACATGTTACAATGAGGAAGATACTGGTTCCTACTCAAGGTATCTACCACTACATTTTCCTTTCCTCGATAACAAATACCAAAAATCGACTCACTCATAAACCATTCCACCACCTTGCCCGAATTCAGATTCTTTGAGGTTAGATGTTTTAAACTTGGCTGGTCCATTTTGAGCTCAAAGTTTTCCCCAATGATAGCTTCCAAAGTTTATAGCTAGCATACTCAAGCCAACCTAAATCATGATTCGTATAACTCTTCTTCGGTTTTTCAACTTTCTCTTGATGGCTGTCACTCCTCCATCCTCGCAGCACGCCCCCAACCCTCGCTTCTTCAAGGCATCCGTGCAGACACTGAAGTCCTTTTCCATATCTCGCACTCGCTGAACATGACTAGTTAGTAACCTCTTAAGCTCAATGAATGCACTATCACATTCTTCCATTCATTCATATACCGACCTCTTGTGTTGGCAAAAGTGGTGATGGGTTTCGGCTTGATAATCCTTCATTAAATCTCCGGTAATACCTCGCTAGCCCCATGAAGCTCCTCACCCTCATGGGCATGACACCGCCATTCCATAATGGCTCACCTTTATAACTGCTTTAGACTCTTCGGAAATGATATGACCTAAATAGTGGATCTCTTTTCTCTCGAAGAAGGAACACCGGCCAACTTCCCATACAATTTGTTCTCTAGGAAGGACACTATCTTTAAAGTGTTCCTCATGTTCTCTTTCATTCTTGGAATAGATGAGGATGCTATCTAAAAGACTTGTACAAAACGGAAGGTCTGGTAATTTTAATAATGCCGCTCATGAGGTTTCATGAATACCACCGGCGACATCAATCCGAAAGGTATCATAACAAACTCGTATCGTCCTAAACTAGTTCGAAAGGCGCTTTTGGATATCACCTTTAACTTTAATCACCGATGATACCAACGCGAATCGATCTTTAGAGAATACCACCGCCTTTCATCCGATCGAAGAGGTCATCTATTCGCATCGCACCTATTCTTCAATCGTGAGTAACGGTTCAAGTCCCCGTAGCTCCGTACAAATTGTAAGGATCCATCCTTCTTCTTTACAAAATTACCGGTGCTCTAGAGGAGATTAATTAGCCTTTATTAGCCCTAAGTCCAAGAACTCTTTCAACTACATTTGCAAACCACAAAGTTCTCAAGGCCATCCATACGAGTCTTGGAGATTAGTTCTCTGCACCGTGTTTGAGCTTCAATGTAAAATCTCCGGCTCTCGTGGAGGGTAAAACCCTCGCAACTCGCTCGAAAAACGCCCGTGAATTCTGACAATACCGGGCACCGATCCAATGAGGGTCCCTTCCTTTCATTCATCGCTTCCACTGTTATAAAGTCGCATTACCCTTTGTCTCAAGAATCGCTTTTAACATTCATAGTTGATATAAATTGTATTGACACTTTTCTCTGTACACCTCGGATCTCTATTGGTCTTCCTTCAACATCAACACAAAGCACCCTCTTATGCAAAAAAATCTACCATGGATCGGTGAGCTGCTAACCAATCCATTCAAATGATTAGTTCATACGCCCAAGGACGATACTTTCAACCCGTAGTACACACCCCGTGCCCTTCATACAATTATTAACACTAGGTCCTACCGCTTGTTTTTCCCCGCCATCTCCCAACTTGTTTAAAGTTACGTGTCGTGAGGGTCGCCAACCCACTTTTCTAATGCGACAGAAATGAAACTATCTATCGCACTGTAATCAAACAAAATCTTAACATTGATAAGGCTTTAGCTGCACTACGACTCCACCACCGTGGATTGATGTTCCGGCTCCGCGCTATTAACCGTTGTAAACCTGGTGGTTAAGCGCTTTCTCCATCGGTGCCTTTCCTTCTATGCACGAACCCTGATTATAAATCTGGGTAACGCGCTGGTAATAACTCTTCGCATCTCCAACAGGTAACACAAGATTGAACCTCCACACTGCTCTGTTACGGTCTCTGAAATGAGTTCCTACCACTGGAACCCCTGCCCCTACAAGATGTTCCCTGAGATGGTCGTGGACCTACCTGCATTGTTGGTGATGAGTGGTATGTTGCACTCGCTGCCATTGATATTTTTGTGGCTACTGTCCTTGGTGTGAGTTTGTTACCATATGGTGGTGACCTTGATGCCCCCTCCCCCAGGAAATGTCCTCAGGGCCTTCACTACAAATCCCTAAGCATATGGAATGCTCATGAAAATTCTCATCAAGTTCATATGTTCTTCCGCATAACGTTCATTTTCCACCGCTTCTGCTATTGATGACGGTTTCCACATCCATACCATAGCTCTTGGTCTTAGGGTTCAATCCATAGACTAAGCACTCTCCCTGCTGGCTACTGGTCCATATAATTAAACATATTTGACCGGGCCCATAAACCGACTTCATTCTTCATACGCCTCTATTTCGCATCTGGGCAGCATGAATTGCCCTACTTGTTGTTCCTGTTAGATATTTCTGAACCCCTCGTACGCTTGAAAAGTTCCCAAGATACCGCGGTTCAAAAGGTGCGCTTGTCTTTCCGTGTTGTCTCCACTACCAAGGCGCTGTCTCTAACTCAAAAATGGTGATTCGCTCTCTTGAGTTGATGCATAGTCCCTTGGCATAAACACCTTGTCATGACTTCCAACCATGCTTCCACACGATCACTGGCGCGACCCCTGGCAAACTCCAAGTTTGACTGCACTTCTATAGTTCTCTAGGTGGAGGTCCTCCCCTTGGAATTCCTTGACGCCGGGATTACCTCGCTCCTCAAATCCGGGGGTTCCACTTCATTCCCTCGCCAGCCTTTAAAGTCTCATTGATGGCTTCCAACGAGCACAAGATGAGAGCTTTTGCCCAAGCGATGGTGGTGGTGCAGAATCGGCAAAGGTTGATGGCAGTTTTTCATGACGACATCTCCCTCAGCCTCGTAGTCCTAATTCATCCCTGTATGCTTTAACCTCAGATCAACCAAAGTTGTCGTGGTGAGTTCCGTGATGTTTCAAATTGGTGCTACTCAAACTAGAAATAGGGTTAGGCGTAAGTTTTCTTTACTTGTCTGTAAACAAACATTACTCCATTAGGGGATTGGCTATGTTAGGGTTAGGGTTAAGCGTCTAATCTTGATTTCTTCGCCCCTACGAAAATAACTATTGGTTCCCTTGCCCTGTAGCTACGTTATCCTTGCGCCTCACTCGCCACTTCCTAGGCTTACTCTCCTAGTGCATATGTCGCCTCCTTCCTGCTTGTCCTAGTCTAAGCCCTTTTAACTTTTTTCTTATAACTTGATTAAAATGAATTCCAACCTTATGTTTATTAATTTACACCGAGAGGCGTACACCTATTGACAATGGGCACAATTAATGATCTTTTAATCTTATTTAACCTTAAACCATTATCTGATGGCTATGCATTGAAGATGCTGGCATATTCTTAGTCATCCTCCAAAATCAATAGGTCCTCTTTATTGTTCATAATTTTCTTGCATTTATCAAGGCATCCGTTAACATGTTTACTTTTTAACATTTACCTAATCACATAAAAATGTTGTAAGGTTATATAATTACCACGTTTAATGATTAAATAGGATTAAACCGTGGCATCTAAATACTTATCCATAAACTGCCAGCCACGTTTTAGCGTTCACCAACGTTATGTACCTTTCAGTGTTAGTGTTCTTCTTAAGACGCTTCGCTTGGTGGGTGGTCTTGGGTATGACAATTAAAGTATTTATAAGTGAAATTATTTGTAAAAATCACATCGTGTGGTGCGTTGGCAAGGCGGACTCTGTAAAGACTTGACCGGTGGGGAGGTCCGGGGTTCGATCCCCGCAGACTACATAATTTTTTTTTTTAGCCCTATATTATTCAAACTTAACTAATATCTTAATTAACTTTTAATAAAGTTAAGTAAAGTCAATGTAGTTTAATAAAATATATAACAATGATATATATATTTTTTAAATAATATTTAATAACACTTACAATAGTTTTCAACGTATTTTAATTAATATATTTAATTTAATTAATTTAATTACACTTGATATTTATTTCAACTTAAAATAAATTAAAGAAAATATAAAGGAAAATATATAAAAAAAAAACTAAAATTAAAATTAAGCAAAATATATATATATTTTTTTAAATTTAAAACACAAGACTTGAATTGGCAACGTGGGGATTGCACGCCACCCACTTGCCCGAAGACTCACAAGTCGGCAACGTGGGGTTTGCATGTGACCCACGTGCTCTTCGCTCCCTTATTTGGAATAAAAAAGATACCATGTGTAATAAGCGGGGGCTGCTGCATTCTTCTCAGGTCGGCCAAACCCCGTAAATGGGATGGAACAATTGGAATTTCTTCGCTTGTGCTATCAACGAGACTGTGATCCGGGAAATAGGTAGAATATTTGGGTTCCTCGTAGCTCCTCAGTTATCCCACATTCTGCAGGTAGGTATACTAACTAGGGCATTATCCAGTCATTTGGAATAGTTCAGGGCTTAGACTGCATCAGACTCAGATTTGGAGAAGTTTCATTCAGTATGGCTCCGGGGCATGCTTCGTCTAATGCAGGGATGCCCTCAAATAAGAAAAAAAAACGAAAGTCTCTGGGTAGTTCAGAAAAACATCAGTTTACATTTAAACAGGAAATGGATGCACAGTTTGATAGACCTGGCAAGAAACGCCATGGCAAAGTTCGGAAGCAACAGGAAAGAGAAGAGGTATATTAATTTCCTTGCTATAAATTTCATTTCCATTGCAATATATTGTCATTCTTAAATTAATTCGCAGAGAAATTTTATTTTCATTGCAATATGTCGTGAGTAACGGTGCTCTACAGTAGTTCGTCGGGCTAGGTTAACAACTAGTTCGAAGCACTTATTCAGGGCTCAAATCCTGGTGAGTAGGTCATGGTAAAAACCCCTTTTACTCGGCCATGTTTAGCCAGCCA
>SNQJ01S0117590.1:0-22999 GCA_010110895.2 Picea sitchensis
TTTTGCACAAGAATGATTGGGCTTCCACAAGGTGATGAGATGGTTCAGATGTGCCCCTTGTGGAGTAGTTCTTAGATCTGATGCTTTATCTCCTCATTTTCTAATAGAGAGCGAAGATAGACTCACCCTTTTGGTAGCAGTGCGTCAAGGGTTAGGTCGATGGAATGCTTGACCTGAAAGTGTAGAGGTACCCCAGTAGGTGAGCAAAAGATGTATTTGTATTCTTCCACAACCTTATCCACTTGCTTCTGTTGTGTGGAGAGGTTAGTCATGGAGCCATGGATTTGGCTCCTATCTTTCACTCACTCTAAGAGAGAATCAGGAAGAAGATAAAATTCCCAATCTGAGAGATGACCTTCATGCATTGCTTGGAAGAGATCAAAGAAATGGCACTAGGTGGGACTACCTCGGGTATCCTATACAATTTCTTGTCCAAAGTAATAATAACATAGTGGGGCCTAGACTCATATATATCATAAAATTTCCATAAATAAGGTTGGACCAAAAGAACAACACAAAATTCAAGGGGAGAAACATCACACAATACCTCATCTTTGAAGGAATTGATGTCGTAGGATAGGTGACACTGTTGGCTGAAGTGAAGATTGCTTCCTTGGTGGATCCATCTAATGGTGTAGGGCTGCAGTGTAGAATTTTCGGAAGGGCCAGCCTCTTGATGACCTTTGTTGAGATGAGGTTATGCTATCTATCTCTATCAATAATGAAGTGCAACAGGGTGCCTTTCACCCACATCTGTGAATGAAATAAGCACTCTCCTTCCTATGGCTCATTAGGTTCATCGGGTTGGATCTTGGTGGTAGAAATAGTGGCACTGGGTTCCGCGTCAATGATCTATCTCCCCTTTTTTGGTTTTGACTCAGAGTCGGAACCTGCATCTAATTCAAAGGATTTCATCTCATTAACCAATGACTTCTTTGAGCGGAAATCAACAATGTTATGCTAGGGGATCTTATGCAGTGATGATTTTAGGGGATAAATTTCTCTCATGGGCTACTTTTCCATGTTTTTTCCCAAAAAAAGATTCGCTATTATAAAAACGATTTGCCCAAATTCTATAGGATAAAATTATTTTACCTTAAAAATCACCAAAATTTGATACAAACTATATAAAATCCTTAGAAATTTGAATATTTTTATAAAAATATCGTCAAACATTTTATAGTTGGCATATGAAGGATTAGTAAGATTCGCCAAGGTTTCTATGTTTAAAAATAAATTTCCATCCTTAAAATCATCCTTGCTCTTATGGAAGTCGCACCACTTGTATCTTTCTTCGTCTTTCCATTGTCCTTCTTTGTTTGTAGCTTAGACAAGTTGTCCCAAGGTTGTCCATATTTTCTCTGCCCTTTTTTATACAGATTGGGGTTGCCCTTTCATGGCTTCTACTATGATGGGTTCCTAGACCCAAACTGCCACGTTTTTTTTTTAAGCTTCTGCTCGATTTTGACAGCATATCGATAGGTCGCTCCCAAGGATGAGATGTTCAGAAAATCCATTTTTCCCTAGAAGTATCTATGCAGACCACCATGTTACTTGAGCACCAAATGTCGCTCACAATATTTTATACCCATCTTGGTGTGCAAGTTATGGAAGATATTTGTGAACTCTGGAACTGCTTGGTCCCTTTCCTACCACAATGTGGTCCATTTTGTATACAGGTCGTCATAACTTCCGACAGGGTAGTATTTTTCCTTAATAGCATCCTTGAAAGACTCCTAGGTGAGTGTGATTATAAATAATGAGGGTTAATCTGTTTCCTTTTTCTCATATAAAGTCTCCCACCAATATTTGACATGGGGGATGACTTTAAGGAGCACAAAAGTAATATTTTCTCTATTCAAAAAGTTATGGATAGAAAAATACCCTTCCAGCAGATTCAACCATTTATATACAGTATATGCATCTATATGACCTTAAAATATAGGAATATCAAAGTTTATTTGTACCTTGAATGGGGTAGAGCTTCCGCTCGAGGAAGATTCATCGCATGTTGGTAGTCGTCAAAGGATTTGCACAAAACTATCCATAATCTCATTCCTCTATTGCACGAGGGCTTCCTCAAAAAATAGTTTGAAAGGATCTCTTTCCCATCGTATTTATTTTCTCCCACAATGGAAGGTTGCTTGGGTGTGTGAGATCCTTTTTACTCAATAGAAATAAGCTCAAGACCCAACTCTTTGTACCCTAACCTCGTCAGGGATATGTATTAAGAACGACAAGGAGAATACCACTCTGATACCACTGATCTGGATTTTATGAGCAGAATGAAATGAATACAGATCTATATTATTAACACAAAGATTCAATGAATAGTAGAAGAGATAAAATAAAAATTGGATTCTATTAATTAAGAAATATGTTAAAATTGTAAAATGCAGACTAAAACATGCTTGCTAGAATGGTGGTGCCTTATCTCTGAGAAGAGATGTGACGGTTATGCTCATTTGCAAGTTGATCAATAAAATTAGGCTCTGAAATCCTTTTTACAATAAACATGAATGCAAAAACCCTAGACATACAAAAACCCAACCCTAGGAGATGAAGCGCCAAGAGTCATGTGGGCCCCATTGGGGTAAGTTGGTACATCAACTTCCTGAGCTCATAACTTTTGCATACGATCTTCATTTTAGGTGAACTATAGCATGTTGGAAAGGTTTATCTAAGGACTACACATTATTCCATTAGAATATAATTTTTTCTACATTTTGACTATGGTGATCCCTAAAAATGTTGTGTAGGGCCTCAAAACGGCCCCGGAAGATCAGGACCCAAAAACTAGGAAAAAACCTGCTAAACTGAAAAACTGCCAAGATGAGCTAGTTGGAATAGGTGGGTGGCCACCGATATCCACCTAGATCAATATAACCTTTTTGGTGCATTTTTATCAAAGAAGATGATGAATCATGTCATTTTTCAGGCATGTCAATCCATTTATTTGACTCTTCAAAGGTAATGTTTTTCATCATTAGCATATAGGGTAGGTCATTTATTCCTTCCATTTTTCACATCCAGTGACTATTATACATCAACCTTAGGGTCAATCCCACTTATTGGAAACATGATCTTTTCCCCACTGATTTTAAGTGTCGTTTTGTTTGTGGTAGATCCTACCACTCATGGGCATCCTACATAGCACCTTGTTTTACCTTTTGGTGCCCATGTTGAACTATTTCCATAGGCTCGGGAGTTTTTTTTAGTCCCGTCATGATATTTCATTGAAGCCTCATATTCATCTCAATATTTTCTTGGCTATTACCTACAGGGCTCCCATACTTTTGTGTTGAGTTGTAATTGCATTGCATATTTATTGCTTACACTTTTGAGCCTAATTTTGTCTTTAGCTTGTTGTTTCTTACCCATTTTCTTATGCATTCTCATAAGTTGCTAGCCATGCAATATTTTCCTTTGTGAATTGACACATGTATCCTAGGAGGAAACATTCCCCCAAGTGTCCATATCCTGCATTTGTTTCCTTGCATTGAGCATAGGTATGTTCCTTACACTTAGAACTAGTTTTCTTTCCTGTGACACTTGTTTCCTCCACTATATTTTAGCATTCCTTTATTCCTTTTCAATATTTTGAATATGAAAAAGACAAAATAAAAAACAAAAAACAAAAAAAGAGTATGGGAAAGAGTCTTATTTTGGAAACAATCGAGTCTCCTTTGAACAAAGCACAAATTTTTGAGTCTATGTCTCAACAGTTTTGGTTTAGTGTGTCTTTAGGAAATTGAACCAGTTACACAAATTTTTTACTCCTCCGGCTGGTTATTCTTCTAGTCACTATGGAGAGTCTGTTGATGCCTCCTATGTCACATAATTATGTCAATTTTCTCCTTTTAGTCCATGTTTCCTAAGTCACTTTATTGTGTTGTGATTTTTTTCAAAGGAAGTTTTATCCTATGTCATCCATTCCTCAGAATTCTTGACTTTGCAAGTTGTCCTTCTTGTATTTCAAGTACTTCTCAGAATCAAAAGCATATTTTTTCAATACTTGTGCTAGCATGGAAGGTCCCCATTGAATTCCTACTAGCATGTCATCTCTTATTGACTATGCCACATTTCTGTAAGAGTTTGACCTTGAGTCACACCCTGGCCCTATTTTTATCATTGATAGGTGACTGTGTGCTCAACATATGACATTTCATCATTGGTCGTTGACTAAGTAGTTTCCCTTTTGTTCGATGACAAGAATATTATTCACACATTAGGATTCATGCAGTACCTTGGATTCCATTTGACCTCATTGGTATTTTCTTCACCTTTGTCGGCAATTTTCATTATTGGTTGTTATTCGAAGGGTCATTTTCATGTGCTATTCCATCTAGTGCATGCAAAACATTTACTTGGTGGTGGGTCCTTTCAATATTTTCATCTGATTTCTTCCAAATATTTGGCCTTTTGTTTTTCCTCGTGTTGGATGATGGGGGGTGCCTTAATTCCCTCCTTCCAATAGATCTCTTCCTATCGACTTTGGTGCATCTTGATATGGGTTAGGAATTTATATTCTTTATTAGTACCTTGAGGCTTGTAGTCACCAATGGTAGGTTTCCTCACTATTGACAATGGAAATACATTATTTTCTCATGATTTATATATTCTACAAGTGTTCAACGTCAACTCCTCTATTTGCACCTGTTAGAATGTAATAGGTACCTTGACACCCATTATCACTTTTAGTGGGTTGTCTCACATTTGTTAATAGTATACATCAATGATCAGTAATCAAAAAGTGTCTCACTATGTTTAAATTCAACATATCTATTCTTATAGTGTAGACTCGTACCATCGATGGTTGGTTAGATGACCTCAAGTCTGCAGTAGCATCACCTCTTTTATGTTGTTTCCTAAGTTGCATTGGATAGTACCACTTCCACTCATGACATCGGTACTTTTGGGGGATCAATTGTTCAATTCTTGTTTCCAGATAGCCTTCTTTGATTCTGAGACATATATACACTATGTATCTTTTTCATGGATATGATCTTTTTGACATGGATCCACTATCTATTCATTTTCATGGCCATGATAATTGCTTCTCTATATACATATTTCATGGATCCCAATGTACTTTATTTGATATCCATGCTTTTTTCAGTCCTGAGAATGGGTATTCCCACCTCGGGAAGAGAGTATATTACTTTTTTATGTTGTAGGTTTTGTTCTTGGACCGGATTTTGGCGAACTTCACATGGGATTACTATATTTTTACCTCCTAGATTCATAATGCATTTCATCCATTAGTTGATATTATGACCTCACACATTAGGGGGAATCTCTTATAGCATCAATTTCCACCACATATGCATTGATGACTTGATTGTCCTTTCCTTATCCTACTTGTAGACATCAATCCATTTTACCTCCTCTAGATTCTTCATAAAACATTATTTTTTGACATGTATGTGCCCTAACAGCTATGTAAGGCATGTATATGTGTGTTGATCCATTGAAAGTCACGTACATATCATTTTTTCTCAAAAAAATATAAATTCCATAATTATGTGTACGGTTATGGATTTTTCAGTTTCCTAACTCCCTTTTACCCATATACAACCGTCTGAAACCACTTAAACCACTTGAAGATGGTATAAATTGAGCATGATCCATGAGAATAGGACAATGATACTTGAAGCAAATTTATGTTGGATATTTCCCACCTTGTATGCAAGCCTTTATTTCCCTACTACTAATTCATATCCTTAGACCTGCAAACCCTTGTTTCCAGCCATTTCCATGATTCACATATTTGGCCAAGAAATATCCCTTGATCTTCTTTGGGTATTCATAAGCATTGGAGTCAGAGGTGCATATTATAGTCAGTGGCATAGGTGGAGGGACCTAGAATCCATTATCGATGCACTGTCGAGGAAGGTGTAGGTGATAACTACCTATATTATGTTGTTAAATAATAAAAATACATCTTTTCCATTAAATATTTTTGTTATTAGTATATGATGATCATGTTTGAATGTATTGTTACTTAGAATACTAATTGTTGTAATTATCCTTGTATTCAATCATTTTCTTAAAAGTTATTTATTATATAATTATTGTCCTTTGTATTTTTCTACTTGATTGTTTTGCAGGTTGTCAAAGGAATAGTTTGGAAGGAGAACAAGAGTTTTTAAACCATGGGATCTTCATCAAACGTAGGACACCCAGTATGTGTTTTTTTCCTTGCTACTAGCAGTTAGTTATTTGATCAAGTTAGTTACAAATATTTGATTGCATTCTTGGGATTTGGTTTGATCTTTAAATGGTTAGTGATTTGTTTTGAATTTAACTCATATCCATAGGGGAATTTCCTCGTAACACCAATATGGAAGGTCCTCATTAAATTCTTGTTGGCGGGTCAACTCTTATCGAATACAACACATTTCTTTGATATTTTGACCTGGAGTATCACCCTGGGCCTATTTTCATCATTTATAGGTTACATTACACTCAACAGATGTAAATCCATCATTGGTCACTGACTGAGTGGTTTCCCATGTGTTCAATGTCAAGGCCTCTATTCACACAATGGAATTCATGTAGTAGATGCTAAATATTGTGGTTCCAATCACCAATTGGAATATGTAGTAGCTATATGCCTGGATTTTTTCCTATTAATTGAATTATTACATTCAACAATTAAGACTAGTTATTTTTACTTCATTTCATTTTATTTAATAATAAATCTTGTGTTTGCATAATGGAAATCAACAAGCACTAGCAGCAAAGTAATAAGCAGACTAACAAATTATCTCTAGGTTGGGATATATATCAAAGTTAAAATGTTTCAAATCTTACTATGTGTGTGTGCACTACTATTGGGTGCATAATTTCCTATTTATGCAAGGCATATAGAAAAGCATGGTCCTAATTATGGTAGGTTTGGAAGTCCTATTTATGCCAACCATGCATAGAGGAATAAGCTAGATGCAATGCCCCATTCTAGAATGAGACTGCAAGTGTGTATGGATCACATATACTTTAAGAAGGTTTAATCTAATTATGCATCCAAGGGTTTAACTCTATTTTTATATGTGTTCCAATAGTCTATCACTAGTGAAGTGGTCAGGGCCATCAATCACACAAAATCGTTCTTGAATCAATCGAGCATTATGAAATGGATATTACATGATGAAATAATGAGATGGAGTATTTATAATGATGGAGTATTTGTTATGACCCAAAGGGGGAATATATAGGGTTAAATGTATATGATATGACCCCAAAGGGGGGAATATATGGGGATAAATGTATATGATATGATTTCAAGGGAGGGCATATATGGGGATAAATGTACATGTAATATGTAAATATATATGTAATAGGGTTGACCTAATAGTAAAGGGGCCTCATGTGTAGGTGTGATCTAGATTTTTATGAGAAAAATGAAATGAACACAGATTATTATTATTATTATTATTAACATAGAGACAAAAGGAACAATAACAAAGATACAGTAAAAATGGCTTCTGTTCAATAAATAAATATGATGAAACTGTAAAATGCAGACTTAAAACAAGCTTGCTAGAATGGTGGCGGCTTATCTCTGAGAATAGATGTGACAGATGCACTCATTCACAAGAAGATGATTACAATGAGGCTCTGAAATTATTTTTACAATAAACATGAATTCCAAAACCATAGACATCCAAAAACCTAACCCTAGGAGATGAAGCTCCAAAATTCATGTGGGCCCCATTGGGGTAAGCTAATACATCAACTTCCCATGGTTGTAACTTTTGCATACGATCTTCGTTTCAGGTGCATGATAACTCGTTGGAAAGTTATATCCAAGGAAAACACCTTATGTTATCAATATTTGAATTTGTCCACAATTTGACTGTGGAGAGCCCTAAAAACGTTGTTTAGGGCCTCAAAACGTCCCGAGAAGTTCAAGACACGAAAACTAGAAAAAAACTTCCTAACTAAAAAACTTCCAAGATGAGCCAGTTGAAATAGGTAGGTGGCCACCAATATACACTTAGATGAATCCTCCCCCATTAGGAATCAATGGTATCCATTGTGTTGATTTCCCTCATTAGATGAGAAAATTTCTGCTAAATTTGGCCTCAGGTGAGCCACTTGCCTTGGTATAGGAGTTGCCCTGCTTTAATAACCTGATAAAGTTGGATCCTCTGTTGGTGAGTGCCCTTGACCTCTGTGTCCACGATCTGATCAATGGATTATTTCTCCATGTAGTCAGGTTTGAGCTCTGTTGGTGTCAACATTTCTATTATCTCTAAGGTTTCCAATAATGGTGGAAAATATGGTCGAAGGAGATCTACATTGAACATTGGGTGCAAGCCAAGGAAGGGGGGAATGTTGAGATCAAAATCATTATCACCCACAACCTTGGTGATGGTGTAACTTCCATAATGGAGTGGTTGAATATTCTGATGGGGCCCTGTAAGGAATTATTTCTGCAAGAACAACAAAACTTTGTCTCCCACCTAAAACTTGTGTGGCACCCAGTGTTGATCATGTCATTGCTTGTACTTGGCACTGGACTTATCTAAAACATCCTAAACCTATTGGCAGATGTGTTGTATCTGGTCAATGAATTGGGTGACATTTTTAGCTTCATTTTGAGCATGGAACGAATCTTCCATGGTGGCCGCAAGGGGTAGTGCAACATCCATGGGACCCAATGGTTGAAATCCCAACCCCACCTTAAAAGGGTTGTGTTCGGTTCAGCTACGTATGACTTTGTTGTAGTTGTGTTGACCATAGTGAAGACTCTCATCCCATGTGTAGGGGTGATTGTAATTATACATGCATAGTATATACATGATCATCTAGTTGACGACCTTGGTTTGGCCATTCATCTGAGGGTGGAAGGTAGTGGATTTGGTGAGCTTAGTGTTCAGTAATGACCAGAGGCTCGACTAAAATTTGTTGAGGAAATGGTTATCCCTATCTAATATAATGGTTTTTGGTATCCCAAAATGTACCCACACTCATTCAAAAAATATCTTGGTAGTGGCCTCCACTGTGATTCTCTTCTTGCAGGCAGCCATAATTTCCATCTTGGAAAAGCGATCAACAACCACAAAAACACAGTCATTTCCCTTTTTGGTGGATGGAAGGCCTGACATGTAGTCCATTGAGTCCTAGGGTATATTGGTAGTAGTCAAAGGGGTGTATAGGCCTTGTTTCTTAGTGGTCGATTTGGCAATAGCACAGGTAGTGCAGGACTTGATATACTTGCTGACATCTTGTCAAAGTTTTAGCCAGTAGAAATGTTTCTCCGGCATTGCCACTRTATTTTCTACACTGAAGTGTCCTGCCACCCGATTGTAGTGGGCTTCCCAAATCAACTTTACTGTCTCTCTTGATGGAACAYAGAGATAGCCTAGATGGCACAACATTATGTCTTGAATATGGAAATTAGTGACAATTGTGTTAGCGCCCAACATTTGGTAGGTGGTGGAAAAGTTAGGATATTTCTCATAGATGTGGGGCCATACAGAGATATCATGGTCGCAAGAATCTAGCACCATGGTGAGTTTCATGACTAGAGGTATGTTGAGGCAATCAACGACGCGGTTGGTAATTCATTTATTATACTTGATGTTGAGGTGGAACTGCTGCAAGTAGGTGGATCACTTCTCATAGTTGTCATTAAACAATTTTACTTATGTCTATATGAATTGTAGTGGCTTATGATCAGTGTGGATGATTGTATCCTTCCCGAGAATGTAATTCCTCCATTGGCGGGAGGCTTGCGCAATGGATTACATTTATTTTTCATAAGTAGGGTACTTACGAACAACATCTGATAGTGTCTCACTATTATAGTCCATGGGGTGGTCGTGCTAAGTGAGAACTGTACCCACAACATAGTCAAAAGCATTTGTCTTGATCTCAATGGGTTTTTGTAGGTCGGGTAATCAAAGGACTGGGGATGAGCACAAGTGTTTCTTCAAATAATTGAACTCTTATTGTTGGGATAGGCACCACACAAACTTTTCCTTACCACCACCTCTGGTTACTTTCCTGAGGGCGCATGCAATTTAGGAGAATCCCAACATGAACCTATGATAGAAATTGGCAAGGCCTAATAAGTTTTGAATATCAGTGAGCATGGTTTCTACTCTCCATTCATGGATGAACTGGATCTTGGTTGGATCCACATGTAAAACATGTTCATCAACAATGTATCCTAGGTACTAGACACTATCCATGTCGAAGGATCATTTTTCCAAGTTGGCATATAGCTTGTGCTTCTTCAGAGTGTGCAGAACTTGATAAATATATTGCAAGTGTTCCACCCAAGTCTTGTTGTAGATGAGGATTTCATCTAGATACACTACTACAAAATAATTGATGAAAGGTTGCAAGAAATATTCCATCATCCACATGAAATTTGTTTGAGCATTTGTCAAACCAAAGGGCATGACCAACCATTCAAAAAGACCTTCTTTTGACTTGAAGGCGGTCTTGCATACATCTGTCTTCTCTATTGGGACCTGATGGTAGCCAGACTTCAGATCAATCTTACTGAAGTATTTTTCTCCGTTGAGTTAATCAAGGAGATCGTCGATTTGGGGAATCATGTACCAGTTCATGACTATGATTTTATTTAGGTCCCGGTAATCAATGCAGAGTCTTTAGGTCTCATATTTCTTCTGCACAAGCACAATTGGGCATCCACAAGGTGATGAGTTAGCTTAGATGTTCCCCTTTTGGAGCAGTTATTTGATCTGATGCTAGATATCTTCATTTTCTAACAAAGAGTGGCAATAGACTAGTCCATTGGGTAGCGGCGCGTCGAGGGTCATATCAATGGAATGCTCGACATGATAGTGTAGAGGTACCCCAGTAGGTGAGGAGAAGATGTATTTGTATTTTGCCACGACCTTATCCACTTTATTTTGTTGCATGGAGAGGTAGGTTGCAGAGTCCCTTGATGTGGCTACAATATTTATCTTACTCTGAGAGCTAATCACGAAGAATACAAACTTCTCGGTATGAGAGATGACCTTCATTCATTTCTTGGAAGAGATCAAGGAAATGGAACTAGGTGGGACTACCTCGGGTATCCTGTACAATTTCCTGTTCAAAGTAATAATAAAATTGTGAGGCCTAGAATCATATACAACATGAAGTTTCCATAAATAAGGTTGGACCAAAATAACATCAAAAACTTCAAGGGGAGAAACATCATGCAATACCTCATCTTTTAATGGCATGATGTCATACAACAGGCGACACTGTTGGATTATGCGAAGATCACTTCCTTAGCTGAGCCATCCGATGGTGTAGGTATGTAGGTGCGGTATTGTCGGTAGAGACAACCCTTTGATGACCTCCTCTAAGATGAGGTTCTTCTGGCTACCCCAATCAATGATGAAGTGCAGTGAGGTGCCTTTCACCAACATTTGTGAATGAAAGAGGTTCTCACCTTCCTTTGGCTCATCAAGTTCACCGGGATGGATCTTGGTGGTAGAAACAGTGGCACTAGGTTCCACGTCAATGATATATCTCGCCTTTTTTATTCTGAATCAGAATCAAAACCCACATATGATTCAGAGGCTTTCACCTCAACCACCAATGAATTCTTTGAGCAACAATCAATAGTGTTATGCAAAGGGCTCTTATGGAAGTCACACCACTTCCCAATATCTTTATTCATCTTTCCATTGTCCTTATTTGTTTGTGGCTTAGACTGGTTGTATTAAGGATGCCCATATTTTCTCTACCCTTTTCTCTATGGGTTGTGGCTTCCCTTTTCCTACTTTTATTGTGAGGGGTTCCTAGACCCAAACTTCCATGTCTTTTTTTTAAGATTCTACTCGATTTTGAAGGCATATCGATAGGTTGCGCCCAAGGATGATATGTCCAAAATCTCCATTTATTCCTAGATGTATCTATGCATAACACCGTGGTACTTGAGCACCATATGTCACTCAGAATATTTGATATCCATTTTGGTGCACAAGGTATGGAATATATGTGTGAACTCTGGCACTGCTTTGTCCCTTTCCTACCACAGTGTGGTCCATTTTGTATACAGGTCGTCATAACTTCCAATAGGGTAGTATTTTTCTTAATAAAATCCTTGAAGGGCTCCCAAGTGAGTGCGACTATAAATAATGAGGGTTCCTCTATTTCCTTTTTCTCACAGAAAGTCTCCCACCAATCTTTGACATGGGGAACGACTTTGAGGAGTGCAAAAGTAATGTTTTCTCTATTCAAAAAGTTATAGACAAAAAAATACCCTTCTAGCATATTCAACCATTTTTCTATAGCATTTTCATCTATCTTAAATTAAAATATATGAATATCAAAGTTTATATGTACCTTGAAGGGGGTGGTGCCTCCTCTCAAGGAAGATGTGTCGCTTGTTGGTAGTCATCGAAGGATTTGCGTAAAATTATCCATCATCTCATTCCCTTATTGCGCAAGGGATTCCTCGAGAAATAGTTTGAAATGATCTCTTGTCCCATCATATTTATTTTATCTCACCATGGAATATCACTTGGGTGTGCGAGAGATTTTTTCCTCAAGAGAAACAAGCTCGAGACACAACTCTTTGTACCCTGACCTCGTTGGGGACATGCACTAAGAATGACAAGGAGAAGACTTCTCTGATACCACTGATATGTATTTTTATGAGAAAAATGAAATGAACAAAGATTATTATTATTATTAACACAGAGACACAAGGAAAAATAAGAAAGATACAATAAAACAGGCTTCTATTCAATAAAAAAATATGTTGAAACTATAAAATGCAGACTGAAAAATAAGCTTGCTAAAATGGTGGTGGATTATCTATGAGAAGAGATGTGACAACTATGATCATTCAAAAGAATATGATTACAATGAGGCTCTCAAATAATTTTTACAATAAACATGAATTCCAAAACCCTATACATCCAAAAGCTAACCCTAGGATATGAAGCGCCAATCGTCATGTGAGCCTCATTGGAGCAAGCTAGTACATCAACTTACTGGGGTCGTAACTTTTGAATACGATCTTTGTTTTAAGCGCATGATATCCTATTGGAAAGGTCTATCTGAGGAATACACATTATGTCATCAAACTATGACTCCATCCACATTTTTATTATGGCAAGCCCTAAAAACATTGTTTAGGGCCTCAAAACGACCCTAGAAGTTGAGGACCCGAAAACTAGGAAACAAATTCCAAACTAAAAAATTACCAAAATGAGCTAGTTAGAATAGGTGGGTGGCCACCAATATCCATATGAATCAAGGTGTGAATAGGTATATACAAATATCATGTATTCTTTATTGTGGACATGTGAATTATGATGTATGAATGCAATTAGTTAGTTGTAGGAGGTTCTCCTATTCTTTGAGTTATTGTATAACCTATATTATATCTTAGAGTTGTGCTCCATTATCACTATTGGTTTATATATTTCTTTCACTTCTTAATGGGTTGCGCTGACCCATGTTTAGATCTCAACAAGTTTCCAACAAAACCCTCTAAAACTATCGACCCTCCTGTTAAACCAGAAGGAAATGTTGCACACAGAGTGCACTGCGCAGTCTCACCCAAGATATCTTTATGGGTGACTACAATGCTCAAGTTCTTGTAATATAGGAATGAGTGGGTATATCAGAGTGTATTCTATCTTCATCATGCATTAATTTGGTTATTCATTCAATTGTTTCTAGGATTCATTCATCTTTAGCCTCATGCATGCATTATAATCCATCTAGTTCATCCTTTATTCATAAGTTAACCATTTAAAAAAATTAACCATTCAACAAATATCACATAACACACGGGTTTTACCATGTTTCACTGCCTCATGGGATATGCCCATAAATATTTGACTTATCTTCTCTTTTATTTAGTTTGTTGAAAAATATAGCATTGTATGCATTACATATTCAATCATACAATCATGATGAGGTTAAGGAGCCTCTGTGAGGCAGACTAGATCACACCAGGCTCCTCATCCTTTGACCTAACCCTCAAAAAATATCTTACTTGACTCTTCTACAACCTTATTACAATCATAATAACCATCATCAACCCACCGAATTGACCTCTTTTTCCCAACCAACCCTCTCCAACCCTTAACCTAGACCTCCTAGGTCCTTATTTATACTATTTTACAGACTTATAGCCATTACAATCTTTGTCAAAAACCTTAACCCTATCATGGTTATGATTTCCTTCCTTCTCGCCATGTTTCTTCTCCTCTTGCATGCTTCTTTTCCTTTTGCATGATGTTTTTCCTCTTGCGTGCTACTTTTTTGCCACCTGTTCTTCTCCAAAATTAGGCCTACGCCCAAAATATCCTTCCTTCTCAAAATTAGGCCTACGCCAAAAATATCCTTCCTTCTCAAAATTAGGCCTACACCCAAAATAGCATTCCTTCTCAAAATAGGCATGTTCCCAATAGGCCCCCAACACTAACATGTGGCTTGTCTCAAACCACTCAATTGGTGTGTGCTCCTTGAACAACCTCTACTAAGACGTGTAATTTTTCTTCTAGCTCCTCCCCTTTTTCTTTAGCTTGCGCAGCTTTCCCTATGAGCTCTTCTACCCTCTATGTTGTCATATGCTCCTTGAGATACTTTGTGCTCTCAACATGATCCTGAGCCATTCTTGTATTTTCCTTCTCTGATTTCACAATTATTTGGGTTGCTTTCTATTGGATAGGTTCTAACTGGGATTTCCTTGCCTGCTTGTTATTCCGCACAGTGTTCATCTCTTCCTGCAGGGTCTTCATATCCTGCACACCCTTCACTCACTCTATGATTCTCATCAACTTTTGTCTCTACTTCAACTCCTAGATTGCAGTGTTGATTACTTACTCTTTCTAATATAGTTGTTGGACCCTATCATCTTCTTCCAAGGTCGTCCATAGTTGTGTGGTCCTGTCAAAAAGTTATGTGACCTTTTCAGCTTCCTTCTCCATCATTTCCACTTTTATGGATTCATGTTGTTCCCTTTCATCCATAACTTCAGGGGGAGTAGTTGGGGTTAATTTTTATTTAAGATCCTCGATCTCCTTCTTATATTCCTTGAGTGTCTGTGCTATGATTTGGATTTTTTCTTCCACATTACTCATGGCTGCCTGGTGCTTTCTGGAATCC
Organism: Picea sitchensis; assembly: GCA_010110895.2. Classification (NCBI taxonomy): domain Eukaryota; kingdom Viridiplantae; phylum Streptophyta; class Pinopsida; order Pinales; family Pinaceae; genus Picea; species Picea sitchensis. Next base: position 15,103 of record SNQJ01S0117590.1, read on the forward strand.
TTGTGAATACTTCCTTCAGTTTCTTCTCTAAATTATCTGTGCATTGTTTCTCCTCTTTTGTCTCCAGCTTCACCTGCTTGAGGACTAGTTCTAGGGAATCCTTTCCATCTTTTGTTACCTACAATTTTGTCGCATTTATCCTTGCTCATGATTAAACTTCCTGCGCGACACTGACTTGCAGTTTGTACAGTTCCTTTGTTGGTATTCTTGCCAATACCAATTGTACCTATGCCAGATGTCTGAGTGGTGTTTGGGTTGTGGACTCATTCATATGCAACATCTTTGATGTTATTTGGAATATTCAACTTACTTGTGATATGGTCTGGATAGTGTCTTCATCATTAGGTGCGGTCCTTTCCTCTTCTTCTATCATTGGGGGGATTGGTTCTGTTAACCTTTCATTCCTTTGCACTACTTTTATCTGCTCTAGGACCTGCCTAATATCATCCAACTCATTATGTATCCTTCCTCTTTTTTTTCATCCTCTTCAAACTCCTTCGCGACATGATTATGTACTCTTTCTTCAACAATATCAGCATCATCCTCGGTGATTGTATACTCTGGGATCTGTTTATGGGCCTTGGCCTTCTTACATAGCCCCCATGTATGTATAATTGACCACTTGGGTGGCCCTATTTCTTGTAGAGTGGTTGTCGAAGGGGTTTCCTGCATCGTTGTGTCCCCCCTTCCTTGTTCTTCCTGCATTGGGGTAGTTTCCTTCTTCCCTGACTGCACATACTTCTTTGGAGCATTGCCCTTCATCCGTTACGTTGGATTTTGACTGGGCTTCCCCTGCTATGTTAGATTTTTGGGCACAACATTGTCTCTTGTAGGTATCTTGGATGAACTTGCTTCCACTTATTTTCCCTTAGGCATGTCCTTGGTGATGACTGGGACCTTCTAGACATCCTTCTAGTCTCACATTGTCATTTCAACCTCCTTTGCATTGATGCAGAATCGAATTTGCATCCATTCTTTCACTATATCCCTGCATGCTTGGATCCACGTGTTGTGCCACGTAGCCCTAAATTTGGCTATCCCTTGATATTGTGCGACCACTTCCAGAGTTATCCTCCAAGTGTTGGCTATGTTGTCATGGATGTCCCTGCGATACTGAGCAAGGGTGTTGGCGTTGCCACTTCTTTGTTTGGGGTCCAAAGTGCTTCCCATTGATGTGTACCGTGCTACGTGACAACAATATAATATATCATGGAAATAGGAGTAGGGAGGCTCTTTCCACCTGATTAAGGCTATCAATATCAACAACCAGGAGTAGTGGAACTATGTTCCCAAATCCTAGGCATCCTTGCATTCGTCTAGGAATAGGTTTAGTAAATATGGGGCCCAGTTGATCATGGTGTTGTTTTTGCACTGTGTTTCTGCTGTGACAACCCATGCATGGACATCCTCCTTTTATTTAGTTTTATCATCCAAGTACTGCACGAGACTCTCACCATTTGATGGAAGGCCTGTGATGAAGGCAATAATTTCTACATTAATGGAGATGGGTTCTTCTAACCATAATAATCCTCCATGGAGGACTTCCATCAATTTCTTGACGCATTTATTCACCTCTTCCCCCCTGTCGAAGTGGGTAATCTATACCAAGTTTATAATCCCTGTGTTTTCCATTCCTTTTGCCGATTTCTTTGGCTCTAGTATTAGGTCTCCAAATGGCCCTGTGCCTAGGCTCTCCATGTACACCTGTTGCGCAAATTCTGGGAATTTGTTGATGTCAGACACATCATACTTTGCATATCTCAGCCTTTCCACATAACCAAGTAGAGTTGGTGTGGCTTGCACCCCCTATGGGATGCGTGGTAACATAATTGATGTGTTGATCTACTTGTGTGGGGACCGTGCGATGGGTTGTTTTCCCTTTCTTCTTGATGGCATGCTAGAGGTCCCAGCGTCTGGTTCTCCATCTTCCACACTCAACTCTGGATTCCCTATGATGTCTTCAACCCATCCTTCCTCCTACTGTGTATACCCTACCATAGGTTGTTGTATCGACTCGTTGGACTTTGTCCACTCGTTGTCGCCACCATTCATTTTGTGGGTTTCTTTGTCCCTCACAGGATGTTATGGGTTTCTTGTGGTGACTTTTTCATGACCCTAGCACTATCGTGTGAGTCAACATCCATCTCGTTCATCATCGGGGCTTGTTCTTCTTCCTTGACCAGTGTGACACTCACTGGTTTGACCTACAGTGAAGGAATTTGGTCGACATTGTGATTCCCTCTCTCTGTGTCATTTCCTGTTCCACCTTTGTGGTTTCTTGCAGTGACCTAAGACTACTACATGTTTTCTGTGTAATTTGGCTTGGTGCGCCAACCTTTGGGGGTGCCATCATGGGTAATTCTTTCTATCCGAATTGATCTTCCACTGGTTTGATTCTCTGTACTCGCATGTTCGCCTCTCGTCTTTAGCTTCATGGGTTTGCAAATGCATAATAAATCTTGTTTGGCCCATGTTTTCATTTTATAGAGGGTGTCATAATTTCCCAGAATCTTCTTGGAGAAGCTTCTTTGGTTGTTATTAATGCGTTGAAGATTGTCGAGTACGCTTTATTCAGTTTCATTAATGCCCAATTCACACCTTTTTTCCCTAACGATCGGTTTTTTCTTTTCCGAATGTTGTCCCCTTTTCTGGTGCATTGCACTTTTTCGGTGAGTCGTACATTTATTCTATGAATTTTCCTTAGTGCATTGTGTTTTTCTTTCTTTCAACCATATGGTGCACGTGGTCACTTTTTATTTTTGTCACGTTGATTCCATTATCTTTGTGCACGATATATCCCAGTATTTTTGTATTTTCTTTCTTTTCTACTTTTGTATTTCTTTTCTTATTTTTTTCTCCTTTTTATTTCTTTTTATCATTTTTCTATCCCAATATTTGCTATATTACACTATATACATGTATTTTCCCACTGCATTGTAACTTTTAAGGGTCAGTAGGTCGACTACCCCTGTATAGTTTCAGTCGACTACTATTGATCATTCCTTTCAGTTATGTTCCTCCCAAGTCCTTTAGCTATAAAGATCCCCCATATGTGACATTATTTACTTCATAGAGAAAAACTAGGTCTCCCTCCTTAAAAATCTTCTTTTTAATATGTTTGTCATGCCAGGATTTGTCTCTTCCTTTCTCTACTTGCTGGTGAAATCCTACCATAATCCTTTCCTTTTCCATTTCCATTAGTTTAATTAACCTTTCCTTTATTTCACCTTTTCTGTTATGTTGGTAATTGTTGCTACGTGCAGACTGGGTACCAAAAATTCTAATGGCACTACTGCTTCTTTCCCATACACCAATATGAATGGTGTATGCCCTGTCAACTTCTTACATGTGGTCCTATATTCTCATAGTACTGATATTATTTTCAAATCCCAAACATCCCTGTTGACATTGTAGATCTTTGTCAGAGCATTTTCCAAGATCTTATTGAAAGATTATACCATTCCATTTTCCTGAGGATTGTATGGTGTAATATTTTGGTGATAGGCTTCAAACTCATCATTCATATCCCTAATGGTATTGTTGATAAATTGAGTTCCTTGGTCACTCATGAAAATCCTTGGACATCCAAATCTGGTGATCACTTTCTCAAACAAGAAGTGTGTTGTTGTCTTTGCACTACAGTCTTTGATTGGTGCTTCTTTTTCCCATCTTGTTAAGTATTCAGTCACGGTAATGATATATCTAGCTCATGATGTTTTTGCTAGTGTATTGATTGGTCCAACAAAGTCTATTTCCCATTTTTCAAATACCTATAAATTTATTTGTGGTATTAAATGCATCTCATCCCTTCTCTTGGGTTTACCAACCCTATGACAGACATCACATTTATGGAAATATTCCTTGTCGTCTTTATGGACTATTGGCCACCATAATCCTGCATGCAATACCTTCTATGTGGTATTTTTTCCTGCATAGTGTCCCCTATCTATATCTTCATGAGGTTCTGCAAAATTTTTGGGTCTTTCATGTTCTAATACACACCTTCTCAAAATGCTATATGCACCCATTTTGTATAAATGTCTTGCAATAAGTTGATAGCCTGCAACTTTGACTACCAAACTTTTCTTCTATGTGGTGTTAAAATCTTATGGTGCAATCCTTGTACTTAAGTATTCAATAATATCAGCAAAGTATTCATCATCTACCTGTACTGAAAATAGTTTTGCATCAGGGAAGTTGTCTTCCACGTTAGTAGGTTCTTTTCCATTAGTTACCCTTGATAGGTGATCAGGTCCTACATTCATGTTCCCTAGTTTGACTATTACTTCAAAATCAAATTCTTGGAATAACAATAACCATCTACAGATCCTCCCCCCCCAACACTGGCTTGTTAACTAGATATTTGAGGGCATAATGGTCTGTGAACATTTTAAAGTGTTTACCCAGTAAATAGTGCCTGAATTTTTGAAGTGCGTATACCATGGATAGGACTTCTCTTTTTGTGGTGTTGTAATTATGCTATGATTCTGAAAATTTTCTTCTTGCAAAGGCTATGGGATGGTCTAAGTCTCCTACTCTTGGTTGTGCTAGAATTGCTCCAAGAGCTATGGCTGATACATCTACATGCACATGAAATGTCTTTTCCCAATCAGGGAATACTAGGATAGGGGTTGTGACCATATTTTCTTTTAAAGTGTCCAATCCTTATTGACAATCCTCATTCCACTAAAATCCGGTGTCCTTCTTTAATAGTTTTTCCATTGGTGCAGTAATTTGTGCATACCCCTTTATAAACTTCCTGCAATAGCCTATATGTTCCAGTGTTTCTCTTAACTGGCACAATGACTTTGGTGGTGGTAAATTTAAAATGACTACAATCTTAGTAGGATCCACTAATAAATTGGTTTTACACACTATGTGTCCCAACAATATTCCAAAAGGTTCCCCAAAAATGCATTTCTTGATGTTCAATGAGATATGACATTACCTTCACCTCTCCAACATGAGTCTTAACACTTCTACATGATCCTTTAGAAGACTATATACATTCCATTAATACAGATATACTTCTAGAAATTTATATATGAATTCCTTGAAAGAAGCTATGAATAATCTTGAAAATATGGCTGGTGCATTGTTCATCCCAAATGGAATCACCGTATATTGGTAGGATMCCCACTCTGTAGAAAAAGTGGTCTTATATGTCCTCTAGATCTATTTGGATCTGATGGTAACCTGAGAACCCATATGTAAATGAATATAATTCCTRGCCTCCCACATTCTCTAAAACTTCATCTGTAAAAGGGGTAGGGAAAGGGTCATGTAAGAAAGCATCATTCAGTTTCCTCAAATCGACACAATTCCTTATCCCCACTTGTTTCTTTTCTTGGACTACCATATGAATTATCCATTCAGATTCCTCTACTAGTTCTATGATACCGGCTTCCAACATTTTGTCAATTTCTTCTTTCACTTTCTGCTTATATATTCGATTCAGTCTGTAAGGTCTCTGCCTGACAGGTCTTTCCTCATGTTTGAGGGGTATCTTCATCTCTCCTATCTCCTCTGCTATGTATTTCATAGCTGTAAAGGTAATTGGGAATAGGTCATTGTATTCGCACGGTAACTCTGTTATTCTTTCTACTGTTTATTCATCTGAATAGTCTCCAATACTTTACATTTTAGGATTGTCAGTTGTCCCAATGTTGACTTTCTTAACTTTGATTGGTGCAGCAAATATTTCTGACTCCAAATATGGACCTTCCACCTCTCTTTCACCCTCAATATATGTAATTTGAATGTTGCGTGGATCATCTTCATCTAGTGCTTCCTCTTCAACATGATAGCATGAGAGTAACTTTTTGATTGTTTGTCTATTTTATTGTTGGTATTTTGTCATGATTTCAACCTATGGTTCATCAATAAATATCACTCCGTGTATCTTCTTCAATGTTGAATCTATGTTGGGGTTATCATTTTCAAATGAGAAAGTTAGCACAAAGTTCTTCTGTAATGTTTTCCATTTTGTAGTGCCTCTACACATCTCTCGGTCTATATACCAGTTCCCTGGAATTCCTTCCAATCTATGGATAAAGTGATGAGTCCATTCCTCTGGTGGTGTCATCCTCCATTGTGTTCTTGAATTCTCTAAGTTTTCAACTGGTGTTCCTTATCCATCATACCTCTGCATTTTATCGGTCCCCTGTAGCGTGCCAAATCTAATGCGCAGTAATTGTTTACACTGATATCGGTCCTGAATTGTTTCCTTGTGTGCACCCCACCATCTTGCAGGTGTGGCCTTGAGTGAAATATCTAGGGCTAAGATCCTCTGATCTTCTAACACTTCCTCTTCAAATTTTTTTAGGAATTCCTCTAAGTAATTTACCCCATGAAAACTAGGAGGTTCTCTTATCTATGTACCAACCCATCTTACTACGTAGTCTATTCTTGTCCACCTTCTTGTGTAAACTTCATGTAATCATTGTTGCCAATTCTCCAAACCTGTATCTAAGTTGGAAGAACATGATGTAATTATTCTCTAGTTGAGTATCCCATCTGCAGTTGGGTTAACATAATCCTCTTCTCATGTGGTGGTTCTATACAACTGGTTTATTTCTTCCATATCAAAACAAGTGGGTTCTACAAACCATTCTACTTATGAAGGATCTAATAGTGAAATGACTCTATATTCCCCCTATTTGAAAGTCATTTTCCTTGTCTTCATGTTGATTATGGTCTGGTTATCAAATTCCCAATCCAATCCAAGCAATGTTGGATAAGGTGTTGTGCCATATATTATCTCTATTACTTCAAAATATGCCATAGTGCACACTCCATCCAAACATATTGTCACACCTTTAAGCCTTCCAATTGGTAACCCTCTATGTTGATTTGTTAATTTCAACTGGATAGGTGAATAGACTAGTGTGGATTCTCCCATACACTGCCATATTTTCTAAGGTAAGACATTTACTTCAAAGCCTAAGTCCAGTATAATATCACCCATATTGAAGTCCCTGATATTAACATTTATTATAAATTCCCTGCTTGTCCTTCTTCTTGTATGGAGATGATTGAGTGTTTTCTACTCTAATTTCCCTTCTACCTCTGTGTTACATATTTCTAGCATGTTTTGTAAGATATTAACAGATGATGGATCCTTCAATAACTTAACACAAGATTGCATAAATTTTTTTATATTACTTACTTTCTCTAAAGGTTGTGCTTCACTAGTATGGTCCATTGGAGAGGGAATTTTGTAGATTGGTAAGTTCTGAGTGTGTTGCGCAGCTGATGTAGACGCAATATTTTTCTTGAGAAACTCTTTTCTAGCCTCCTTGAATGTTTCATTTTCTTTTCATGCATCAAATTGCTTTTGTGGTTCAGTATTCTTCTTCACCCATTGGTGTTGCATTGAATCTTGTTTTACGGTGTCATTTCTTGTCTTGGCTCCTCCTTGAGTGTCTATACCGATGTTTCTCCCATCATCCTTATATTCTGCAGAGATCCACTGGACATTCTGGTTTTTCTGGTTCCTTTTTTTCCTAGATATTTCCCAAGAGTGTTGGAAAATCTTATGTTTCATGGTCTATTGCATGAAAGTACATACATGTTGTTGGTGGAAGTGGAAAATCCCTTGCATAATCTCCTGGATGTTGGAAATTGTGGCACACTACTGGACCTCTTCCTCATCCAAATCCTCCTCTACCTCATCCTCCACCTTTGTATCCACCTCGATCTCCTCGCAGTGCATTGTATTGAGGTACCTGGTTATACTGTGCAAGGTTATATTGTGGTTGTGCATTATTGTATTATGGCTACGCATTATTATACTGTTGGTGTGCATTGTTGTATGGAGGTGTTACCTGGTTGAACTGAGGTGCAACTTGCCCTGTCATCATTTATTCTTGCACCCTATAATTATCTGAATTTCTTT
>SNQJ01S0117592.1:10738-23252 GCA_010110895.2 Picea sitchensis
GGAAGACATGATTCATGAGGCTTTGGAAGGTGGAGGGGGCATTACACAAGCCAAAGGGCATGACCAAAAAATCATAGTGGCCCTCATGAGTTCTAAAGGAAGTATTGTGAATGTCTGCTTCTTTCATATGTATCTGGTGGTAGCCTGAACAAAGATCCAGTTTAGTGAAGAATTTGGTGCCACTCAATTCATCTAGGAGGTCATCAATGACAGGAATGGGGAATTTTTCTTTCATGGTAAGTTTTTTGAGGGCACAAAAGTCAGGACAAATTCTCCATGACCACAAGAGACAAGTAGGGGCTCGTACTAGGGTGGATAACGCCTGCATTAAGGAGTTCCTGGACCATTTTGTCAATTTCATTTTTTTGGGAAAAGGGGTGACGATACAAACGAATATTGGGAGGGAGGCTTCCGGGAACAAGGGGAATGGAATGATCATGAACACCACGGGAAGGAGGGAGGCCTTGGGAAGTGGAATAGACCAATTGATGTTTAGAAAGGATGGCTTGGAGGTCTTGTGGTACCGAGGGTGTATCTGTTGCTTGTATGGAATGGAGTTGGGCGATAACACTAGAATGACCCTTTTTGAGCAGCTTTTCCATGCGATGGAAACTAATGGTCTCAGGTGAACCAGTGGTGATGCCTTGGAACTTATATTGGTGGCCCTCCTGGTCAAATTGCATGGTTAAGTCTTTAAAATCCATGAGAATGGGACCCAAATTCCTTAGCTAGTATGAAATCAACACAATGTCACAACATCCCATGTCGATCTCAAACATATGGGATTTCAGGTGGTAGTCACTAATTTGGAGACGCACATTTTCACAATGCCCTCCACATTTCATGGAACCACCATTGGCAATCATGATTTGGAAATTATTGACGGCATGGATGTAGCAATGAGTTTCTTGGGCAATGTAGTGATGAATAAAATTATGGGTGCTACCACTATCAACCAGAATGATGACCTTTCAATGCTTGATGTAACCGATTAGCTTGAGGGTTTGGGGAGCGGAGAATACAGTGAGAGCATTGAGGGAAATGACCGGTTCTACTTCGGGAGGGCCTGAGGGAGGGGTTATGTCAGTGGATTCATGTGACTCAGACACACAGGGAGTTTCTTCATCTTCTTCTGAAATATCGTCGGAGATGGCCATAAAAAGATTTTGTTCTTTACACTTGTAGCCCGGGAAATATTTGTCATCACAGTTATAACAAAGGCCTTTGAGTTGGCGTTCAACCATTTCAACCCTGGTCAATTTTTGGATCTTTAGTGGAGCAGAGGGAGTAGTGGGATTTACTGGTTTAGGGCGAGGGATAAAGAAGAGTTTGCGATTTTGAGAAGATACAACTTGTTGTTCTTCTTTAGATATTTTGTTAGCCTCCACCCAAATCTCAGGCCGAGCCATGAGGACATGGGCCCGAATTTAATCCTTGAGGTCGCTGATAAAACACTCTTGGAAAAAGGCAACAAACATGCCCTCTGTTCTAAAAGCTAGGTGCTCAAAGGAAACTATAAAGTCTTCCACTCTTCCTAATTGTTTCAGCTTTGTCAAATGACCCAAATGGTTGGTGTCAGTGTCAAAGCATTCATAAAGCTCTTCCACAAAGTGTGTCCAAGCAATATACCCTTGACGAGAAATTTGTCTCCATTGCCACCATTGCCAACGTTCTTGATCTAGATGGAGAACACCATACCAGAGTTTGGCTAAGTCATCTGTAATGTCGTATTGTTATAACCCTAATTTGCACCAGACATACTTACCTGGCATCAGACCATCTCAGATTCCTTCTTTGCCAAAACACCGTTGAACAACTCTTCTTAAAAACCCCTTTTATAAAGCCCCACATGCCCTGCTACGTTACTGCACACGTGTACACGCTAGATGACCCATGACAGCCCGTGTGTACCTAGAAAAGCACAAAAAAAGGAAAGTTGTTGATGGAACATACAACTTTGGGTAAGTTAACGAAACCTTTCGGCCATCCATGGCCGGAAATTCGACCAAATACCTAGGTTATTCTAGCCTATAAAAGAAGGGTTAGGGGTCCCATTTGGAGGAGGAGAATCATAGTAAAGAAACCATACCCAATTGAGAATTCCCTTTGTCCCAACCTTTAGCCATCCTTGTGCAAAGAGAAGTATAGAGCAAAGCAATTGGAAGACAGTGGAAGAAGAGCTCAGGACCAGGATCGAGGAGCAGTAGCGGACTTTATCATTCTAAGGTATCATTGTGAAGTTAATAAAAGAGTTGTTTTTCCTGTCCCACCATATGAGATTGTCATTATTGGAATATTGATTGTATGATTGATTAAATATATAACCCGTTAGTTCATAGATCAAATGCATGTGGAGTTCTTTGTTTGTCTTTAATGAATGAAGATCAGCATTGGGAGGAGAGTTGCAGTCAAAGAATGACCAAGCGCGAAAAGGGATCGACATCAAACATGAAGAATAAGGTACACGAACTTAATCTCTTGAGCCATGTATTTACATATGAGTAATGGGGGTCTAGGCATGGGATGATGGTAAAACGTAAGAATCTTTAGGTCATTTCTAAATGCATGATAAAACCCTTAGTGCTATTCTGTAGGACAAATTTCCCACCCACAATAGAATTGGCGACCATACTGGGAATCTCTAGGGTTTCTGGGAATATTTTTTGGGTATTTTTAAAAACTGGTTTCATTCCTTGTTTTTAAAGTTTCTGCAAAAGTCCGAGCTAACAAAGATTCTGGTCTTCCATACCAGTTATCTCTGTTTCTTTACTTGACTGCATTTTTTCTCTTTTCTGAGACCCATAGAGGTACACGTGGCCTGTATAAGGTCTGCACGTGTGTACCCACACCCTACCTTCTCACAGCCCGCATCTACATGCTAGCTAAGGAAGTGTCAGTCGCGTGTATGATTCCAGAAAATTTCTTTTAGAGAGGCAGTCATCCTCTGCCCTGTCATAAATAGTCCTTCTCATGGGTTTTGTGGAACTCTTTCTAGTCTTTGATTGTTTGCAGTCTATAGCTTAGGTTTCACCTCAGATTAGTTTGTTCCATGAAGTTTTCCTTGAATTGTTTCCTTTTTTCTGTTAAAGTAAGTGCCTGAGTCTTCAAGAGATCCTGGTTCTCAGTACCAGTAGTCTCTACCTAGGCTGGATTGCTTGGCCTTTCATTTGTCTTAGAGTTTCATAGATACACGTGGCCTGTATAAGGCCAGCACGCTTGTACATGTGCTCTGACTTTACACAGCTCGCGTGCACACGCTTGCTGTTGAACTGTCAACAGTGTGCTTGTGGAGAAATTTTTTGTTGAAGGTGAGGCAGTCATCCTTTCCTTTGACTATAAACATTACATACGAGAGGAAACTCTTCAAGGCTATAAAACAAAACATACGAGTCTGTGATAAGGAGTGTAGAAGTCCAGTAACATGGAAATTATCCAGGACCCCCCTCTAACACAAGGGCTAAACACAAGGTCACGTGCGGAAAGGTATCGGAGATAACCCCTCCAAAGCCAAACCAAGCATAGTGGGGAACGCATATAGAGGACTTGTCTTGGGATTCCATTGATCGCATTTTCCATAGAGTTTTGTGGGTCTCAAATCCATTCAAGGTCCTCAGTCATCTTCTGGAACACTTTCTTTTGATACCCTTGACAGGTTTCGGGCTTGATACCCTGCTCATTGCGGTCCACCCGACTATCGATTGTACCTGCCTGGTGATTGCTCACGAGCTGAAACCTAGTTGCCTTTATTTTAGGGACTTACACAGGTGACCATGGGGGTATACCGCAATACCTAGGGCAGACATCGGGCCACTCTTTTTAGAGTATACCCGAAGGGTGCTTCTGTATTCGAGTTGCACTTGCACCGATAAGTTTCTCTAGTGTTGGTTGGTGTAACTGTTCTTCCAACTAGTTAGTCATTTGCTTGATTTGTCTTTAGGAACTTTTAGTGTGTGCTCTGTGCTCCCTCGTTTTCCATAGTGAGTTAGTCAGTTGTGGATTTGGGTCTCTGACCTAGGGTGGTAGACCACCCACTCCACTGGTTGAGAGGACTTTTCAGTCTTCCTCTTAGAAACATGGAGCTGCCTCTTTATAGGCATTGTTTTTATAACACAAATTCTTTAGAGTGATGTAGGAGCATCGCCAATATCAAGTGAGCCAACACGGAAGCCAAAGACAGCTAGGCAAGCCAGCGCAAATTTTGAAATTCCTTGAAGTTGATGCGCAATATTAAATGAAGTCATTAAGAAGAAGCACACTTGTATAATGTAAATGGACCTTGAGTGATTGCTCTCGTCCTTAGTAGATAGAGGCATTTATAGGAGTTAATGTAAGTAGGTAGAATTCAATTATAGATTAGACAGTTTTAGAAGGGAAGAGGGAAACGGGATATAGACACCCTCATTGTGTATTGTGACATGAATTCAAGCATGAACAAAGAAGAGAGCATAGGGAGAGAAGCAAAGAGCTGTGTAGAAGACTCCATGTACAGAAGTTCTGAATTTATATAAAGAAAGTTGTGAATTCAGACTCATGGTGTTCACATATTCTCTGTGTATGAATCTTTGAATGTTATGTTCATGAATGGTTTCTTCTTTCTATCATGCAATTGATTTTATGCTATGTATGAATGATTTCTTGTTGAATGTTTGAAATCTGAGAGAGGAAGAGTAAGGAGAATGAGTTTCAATTGTTTCTCTATCTAAGCAAGATTCCTGCAAGGAGTGCAGTTGAATTGTTCGCAAGGAGTGCATCAGCAAGGAGTTCAGAGGGTTGTCTCTGAAAGCTCAAGAGGGGTAGAGTTTGTTCTCATTTCCTCAGAGTGCAGTGGGGCACAAGAGCCGTGCAAGGCGTGCACAAGGTCGAAGAACGTTTAACACTTCATGTGTTTGGAGGTCGCCTCAAGGAGTGCGTGCAAGGATCCTCTTTGAGGCTCGAAGTTGTGAGAAGCTCAGGAGGAATAAAGCCTTTGAAAACATTGAGGGGAATCGAAAGTTTGTAGCACAAACGGATAAGTCCAGGGAAGAGTCCTTGGTTTCCTTCATAGAAATCATCAAAGGGAAGACACTGATGGTCAGAAATCTGTGGGGAGGATTAGCGAAATCCTGCCAGCCGTCAGATCTTCCAGAGAAGTGAGGAGGTTATGGTTGCATACGGAGTTCAAGCTCAGGATATTGTGGACCGTAGGATCTTCACATAGATACCCGTCAGCCGTTGGATTGACCAGGAGTTGCACGGATTTTAAGCTTTGTGAACGAGAGGAGGAAAGTTCCGACGAGAGGCGTGGCCATCAGGATTTCGACATTCATGAAATCAGGAGTCACGAGGACGAGTGATCGGGAATTTTCATAGTGAAAATCCTGAGGGTCAATCGAAACCGTCCATCCACTTGGGACACATGTCAAAAATTCGAAGAAAGTCGGGGATCGACATTTCATGAGTCCTGGAGACAAGGAAAATTTGCAATTCAGAATCGCGAAGTCTGATTTTCTTAAAAGAGGAGAGCTCCGTGTGGGACCCAGCTAACGTCATCTCGTCATAACGAGGCATATGGAATTTCCACAGTGAAAACCCCGAAGCAGGCGAGGACCGTCCATTCTTAAGGATGCGTGGTAGAGATCATAGTATCCGGGAAATTTCCCGAAACAAAAGGGTCAGTAATGGGGAAATTGAGAATCGAGATATCGGGGATTCCGTGGACAAGAGGTTTAATACATTTCAACATTCGAAACCCCGACTCCCGATAAGAGGTATGACTGTGGTCATATAAGAGGAGGTCATGTGGACTGGGGCATATCCAGGAGGGTCTAAATCACAAAGGGAGCGGATTAGGATACCGAAGATCAGGAATTCGAGGAAGCAAGGGTTTGCGACATCAAGGATTGGAAAACCCCGAAACCCGATTACTACTTTTCTGTTGTGAATGGAGAAGGGATCGGGCATAAAGGTTGTAAGGTGTCGAAAAAGACATGTGGGTCAAATTTAAATAAATATTCTAGGGGAGAATCGAAGGAGCCACTCTGGCTCAGGGTGAACTTTGAACGATCCTTAAAGACCGGGAGGTCAGTGCAGAGGCCTTTTGCCGAGGCAAGGGGTGTGGTTGCATCAGTTTGGTATCAGAGCCCAGAAAGGTTCTTTTCTTTCTATATTAGGGAAGAAGAAAATTAATCATGCCACCTAGAAGAAGAGATAGACAATCACCCAATCCTGAAGAGGAAAGGGAAATGCCGAGAAGAAGAGGTAGATAGATGCAAAATCCAGAAATGGAAAGAGAGATGCGTGATCTACGAGCTAGACTCAAAGACATGGAGACAGTGAAAAGATGCACAGTCAGTGCTGGGGATCTTAGTGATTCTGAGAGTGAGATTGAGGCTGAACATGAAGAAGAAGTTGTAGCTGAAGATGCATCAAACAAATGTTTGATCAGAGCTATTGCAAGGATGGGTGCAAGAGAAAAGATGGATATTCCAATTTATGAAGGAAACCTAGATGGAGAGGAGCTTCTAGAATGGATTAGAGCTCTAAACACATACTTTGACTATGAATATGTCGAAGAAGACAAGAAAGTCAATCATGCTGTCACAAGGTGAAAGGGACATGCAACATTGTAGTGGGATGAACTACAAGCTGATAGACGCTGCAAGGGCAAGCAGAAGATCAAAAGCTGGGATAGGATGATTGCAAGGATGAAGGCAAAATTCATCCCTAGGGATTACCAGATTACTCTGTTCAGGAGGATGCAGAACCTGAGACAGAAGTTGATGATAGTGAAAGAATACACTGAAGAATTCTACAAACTGAACATCAGAGCAGGTCATCGGGAGAGCGATGATGAGAAAGTTTCCAGATACATGAATGGCCTGAGGTATGAAATTCAAGATGAGATGAGCATGGTAACCATACGAATGGTGGAAGATGATTATCAAATGGATCTAAAGGCTGAAGAGAAGCTGAGCAGAGAACATGGTCAAAGAAGCCGAGGCAGAAGTCAAGCCAGGGGAAAATCAATTGTCCAAGATAAAAACCAGAAGCCCAAGGAGGACTAGAAGAAACCTCAGACTAGAACTGAGAGGGGTGGAAGCTCATAGCGAGGGTGATATGCTGAACGGAGAGGACAACATACTGAGCAGAGAGGAGATTATGCTGATAATAATACTTTTCCTTGTACTAGAGGTAGAGGAAGAGGAAGAGGTGGAGTGATAAAATGCTTCACGTGTGGAAAGAATGGACACAAATCTTATGAATGCCCAGATAAAAAGAAATAGGGTGGAGATACTCACATCGCCAAAGCACAGATGCGAGATGTTGAAGGTAGAAGATCACTGATGATGCGAAAGGTTCTTTTGACACCTGAGAAAGAGGTGGAGAGCTCAGCCCAAAGGAATGGAATTTTTTAGACTGCTTGCAAAACCAAGGACAGGGTATGCAAGGTCATTGTGGATAGTGGAAGCACAGATAATCTCATCTCAACCGATATGGTAGAAAAGTTGGAGCTGGAGACGATTGAACATCCAAGTCCATATAAAGTTTCATGGCTATAAAAGGGACATCAGGTAAATGTCACTAAACAATGTTTAGTTGATTTTAAGATAGGAGGATATAATGATAAGATCTTGTGTGATGTTATTCCTATGGATGTTTGTCATCTATTGTTGGGTAGACCATGGAAATATGACAACAATGTGATTCACGATGGGAAGATGAACACATACACCCTAGAAAAGAATGGGAGAACTCATATGTTACTTCCGATCAAGGATAAGGAAGTGAAACCGGAAGTAAGCAACATTGTACTTCTCATGAGTGGGAAGGAACTTCTTACAGAGGTTAAGAAGAAGGAAGATCCACAGTTCTTTGTGGTTAGAAGGCCTAGAATTGTTTTGACCAGCACAAGAGTGGATGATTTACCCGAAGAAATTCAGAAACTGCTGGAAGAGTTTACTGATATAGTAGTGGATGAATTACCTCGTTCGTTGCCACCGATCAGAAGTGTGAGTCATCATATTGACCTCATACCAGGAGCTAGTTTACCAAATAAATCTGCATACAGATTGACGTCGCAAGAGAACGAAGAGGTCAAGAGGCAAGTCCAGGAGTTGTTGGACAAAGGTTTGGTCAGGGAAAGCTTGAGTCCATGTGTTGTTCTAACAATACTCAGTCCGAAGAAAGACGAAGGTTGGAGGATGTGCATTGATTCAAGAGCCATTAACAAGATAACCATCAGATACAGATTTCCATTGCCCAGGATGAATGATTTGATGGATTGCTTAAGTGGCGCAAAATATTTTTCGAAGATTGATTTGAAAAGTGGTTATCACCAGATTCGCATGAGGGAAGGTGATGAATGGAAGACAACATTCAAAACAAATGAAAGGTTGTATGAATGGATTTTTATGCCATTTGTCTTAACAAATGCACCAAGTACCTTCATGAGGTTGATGAATGAAGTCCTGAAGGAGTTCATCGGAAAATTTGTCATTGTGTATTTAGATGACATACTAATTTTTAGTAAAACAGTAGCGAAGCATTTAAAGCATTTGGCTACAGTGATGAAGAGGTTACAACAAGAGAAGTTGCTCATAAACATGAATAAATCCTCATTCATGAAGACATAACTCATTTACTTGGGATTTTTTATTTCTGCAGACAAATTGAGGATGGATCCAGATAAGGTGGAAGTGATCAAGAATTGGCCATCACCGAAGAACATATTTGAGGTGAGAAGTTTTCACGGATTGGCTAGTTTCTATCGGAAGTTCATCAGGAATTTCAGTGGAATTAGTGTAGCCATGATGGATACAGTGAAGAAAAGACACAAGTCTTTTCACTAGACAGAAGAGGCTGAGAAAATTTTTAATCTGTTGAAGAGAAAGATTACGGAACAACCAATTCTGGTGTTTTCGGATTTCCAAAAGACATTTCAAGTGAAATGCGATGCAAGTGGATTTGCAATAGGGGCAGTATTGAGTCAAGAGGATAGGCCGATAGCATATTTCAATGAGAAGTGGAATGAAGCGAAAGTGAAATACTCCACTTACGATAAGGATTTTTATGCTATTGTACAGGCATTGAAGAAATGGAGGCATTACTTGATTCCCAAAGAGTTTATCTTATATAGTGACAATCATGCACTACAGTTTGTGACTCAACAAGAAAAGTTGAATCAGAGACATGTCAAATGGGTTGAATATATGCAAAATTTCACTTTTGTGATTAAACATATTTCTGGAACTGCTAACAAAGTTGTTGATGCTTTGAGCAGGAAGTGTTTGCTGTTGCAGGAGTTCAGAGTCAAAACATTGGGTTTTGATGATCTCAGGAACATGTACACAGATGATCAGGATTTTAAAGAAGCGTATGAAGCAGCTGAGAATCTAGTTCTCAGAGATAGAAGCCAATGGGTAGAGTACATGATCCAGGAAGGATTACTATTTAAAGGTAATCAAATTTTTATTCCAAAATGCTCCATGAGGGAGAATCTGCTGAAGGAGAAACACAATGGAGGATTAGCAGGACATTTTGGTCATGAAAAGACATTCGCAAGGCTGTATGAGTCATATTTTTGGCCGGGAATGTGAGCATATGTCAAGAGATTTGTGGACAGATGCTGAATTTTCCAGCATTCGAAGGGAAAGAGACAAAATGCAGGATTTTATCAACCATTGCCCATACCTGAGAGGCCGTGGGATGCAATCAACATGGATTTTGTATTGGGTTTGCCAAGAACGCAAAGAAGTTTTGATTCAATCTTTGTGGTGGTGGATAGGTTTTCCAAGATGGAACACTTCATTCCATGTCAAAAAACCAATGACACAACTCACATTGCAAACCTGTTTTTCAAAGAGGTCATTCAACTTCATGACTTACCAAGGAGCATAGTTTCATATCGAGACACTAAGTTCATGGGACACTTTTGGAGGAAATTATGGAAGAAGATGGGAACTAACTTGTTGTTTAGTTCATTGTATCATCCTCAGATGGATGGATAGACAAAAGTAGTGAACAGAAGTCTGGGAGACTTGTTGAGAAGCCTGGTGACAGAACACCACAGCTAGTGGGACAATGTATTACCACAGGCAGAGTTTGCGTATAATGACTCAGTCAACAGGAGCACAGGGCAAAGACCATTTCAGATTGTCTATGGCATACAACCGAGGGGAATTTCTGAATTAAGGGATTCAGAACAAAATGCGACTAGGAGCACTAGTGCAGAAGATTTCGCAGAAGCGATGAAGGAACTTCACAGCCAGGTGAAGGAGCGACTACACAATTCAAGTCAGGAATATAAGCGTAGAGTAGATCAGAATAGAAGAAAACTTTAGTTTGAGGTTGATGACTTGGTTTTGGCACATTTGAGAAAGGAAAGGTTCCCGAGGGGAACATATAAAAAACTGAAGATGAAGAAAATCGGACCATGTAGGGTCTTGAAGAAATTTGGGGACAATGCTTATGAGATTGAATTACCCGATGGAATCAGAATTTCTCCGATATTCAATGTCTCAGATTTGTACCCATACAAAGTTGAGGAGGCAGGAACAAGTGGTGGACAGTCAGAGGTTCAGTGGAAAAAGAAGATGCCAGTTGCAAAGAATCCACAAATGAAGAGCATACTAGACAAAAGAATTGGCAAGAAGACCAGAAGGGAAGAATACTTCGAATATTTGGTCAAGTGGAAGGGCCATCCAGTTGAAGATGCCAGCTGGGAGAATGATGCAGAAATTCAAAAGCATGGACAGACCGTGCGAGAGCTCATGGACAGGAGCCCATAAAAATTTTCAAGCGAGGGAGTATGATGCAGGAGCATCGCCAATATCAAGTGAGCCAGTGTGGAAGCCAAAGACAACTGGGCAAGCCAGTGCAAATTTTGAAATTCCTTGAAGTTGATGCGCAATCTTAAATGAAGTCATTAAGAAGAAGCACACTTGTATAATGTAAATGGACCTTGAGTGATTTCTCTCATCCTTAGTATATAGACGCATTTATAGGAGTTAATGTAAGTAGTTAGAATTCAATTCTAGATTAGACAGTTTTAGAAGGGAAGAGGGAAATGGGATATAAACACCCTCATTGTGTATTGTGACATGAATTGAAGCATGAACAAAGAAGAGAGCATAGGGAGAGAAGCAGAGAGTTGTGTAGCAGACTCCATGTACAAAAGTTCTAAATTTATATAAAGAAAGTTGTGAATTCAGACTCATGGTGTTCACATATTCTTTGTGTATGCATATTTGAATGTTATGTTCATGAATGGTTTCTTCTTTCTATCATGCAGTTGCTTTTATGCTATGTATGAATGATTTCTTGTTGAATGTATGAAATCTGAGAGAGGAAGAGTAAGGAGAATGAGTTTCAATTGTTTCTCTATCTGAGCAAGATTCCTGCAAGGAGTGCAGTTGAATTGTCCGCAAGGAGTGCATCGACAAGGAGTTCAGAGGGTTGTCTCTGAAAGCTCAGGAGGGGTAGCGTTTTTTCTCATTTCCTCAGAGTGCAGTGGGGCACAGGAGCTGTGCAAGGTGTGTACAAGGTTGAAGAATGTTTAACACTTTAGGTGTTTGGACGTCGCCGCAAGGAGTGCGTGCAAGGATCCTCTTTGAGGCTCGAAGTTGTGAGAAGCTCAGGAGGAATAAAGCCTTTGAAAACATTGAGGGGCATCGGAAGTTTGTAGCGCAAGAGAATAAGTCCAGGGAAGAGTCCTTGTTTTCCTTCCTAGAAATCATCAAAGGGAAGAGACTGACGGTCAGAAATCTGTGGGGAGGATTAGGGAAATCCCGCCAGCCGTCAGATTTACTAGAGAAGCGAGGAGGTTACGGTTGCATCCGGAGTTCAAGCTCAGGAGATTGTGGACCGTAGGATCTTCACATAGATACCCATCAGTCGTTGGATTGACCAAGAGTTGCACGAAGTTTAAGCTTCGTGAATGGGAGGAGGAAAGTTCCGACGAGAGGCGTGGCCATTGAGATTTTTCCATTCGTGAAATCGGGAGTCACGAGGACGAGTGATCGGGAAATTTCATAGTGAAAATCCCGAGGGTCAATCAGAACCGTCCATCCACTTGGGACGCATGTCATAAATTCGAAGAAAGTCGGGGATTGACATTTCATGAGTCCTGGAGACAAGGAAAATTTGCAATTCAGAATTGCGAAGTCTGATTTTCCGAAAAGAGGAGAGCTCCGTGTGGGACCCAACTGACGTCATCTCGTCATAATGAGGCATCGGGAATTTCCACAGTGAAAACCCAGAAGTAGGTGAGGACCGTCCATTCTTAAGGATGCATGGCAGAGATCAGAGTATCTAGGAAATTTCCCGAAAGGAAAGGGTCAGTAATGGGGAAATCGAGAATCGAGATATCGGGGATTCCATGGACAAGAGGTTTAATACATTTCAACATTCGAAACCCTGACTCCTGATAAGAGGTATGACTGCGGTCATATAAGAGGAGGTTGCATGGGATGGGGCATAGCCAGGAGGGGCTAAATAAAAAAGGGATCGCATCGGGATACCAGAGATCGGGAATTCG
>SNQJ01S0117592.1:23300-38408 GCA_010110895.2 Picea sitchensis
TAAAGGCTATAAGGTGTCGAAAAAGACCTGTGGGTCAAATTTAAATAAAGATTCTAGGGGAGAATCGAGGGAGCCACTCTGGATCGGGGTGAACTTTGAATGATCCTTAAAGACCGGGAGGTCAGCGCAGAGGCCTTTTTCCGAGGCAAGGGGTGCGGCTGCATCACAAAGTCAGTGTGTGAGACTTTTATGGACTTGAACGATCCCGCAAAGGTAGAACCTGTGAATAAGATATTCATGGCTAGATTTCCCAATGATACCAGCCAAGGAAACCCTTCACAAGGGGATTCTTGTGCTTTTCCCTTCTTCAGAAACGTTGGTTTCCCTTTGATGGCCACTTTGCACATTCCTGGGTTGAATGTGGGATTACCGGTTTGGTTGGGTACCATTCCAAATGTCCCAAATGCTCTTGATGCTTCTCAGTTAAGCACCTTAAGTCATGAGCACCCTGTTGATGTTTCTTCATCAACAAAGTCTTCTCCTCCTCCTTCTCTTGCCTCCAGTGAAAGTACATTTACTAGTAACTGGAAGTCTAAATGAAATAGAAAGAGGAAGAATAGGAAGAAGAAATCACCAACCTCTGCGAGTCATGTTGGAGATAGGTCAACAACCTCTGCAAGTCACGTTTAAGACCAGCACCCAACCTCTGCAAGTCATGCTAGGTTCAAACACCCACCCTTTGCAAGTCATGTTGGGGGAAAGAGTCCAGTCACTGCTAGTCATACTGGTAATAGGTCTGTAGCCTCTGCAACTCAAGTTATCGGCCCATCACCAGCCTCTGCAAGTTATGTTGGAGATGTACAACCAACCACTGCTAGTCATGTTGGGGGCATTAATTCTGTTGAGAAACCTAGATGGATAGGATGTAAGACTAAGTTCCCTTGTAAGCTTTGCAAGAGAGATCACCTTACTCATTTGTGCCTAGGAATTCCAAAGGTAGAAAGATTGTGGTCCATGTCTTCAAGCTCTTCTGATTCTGAGTCTTTTGAGGTTTCTTCACAGACTATTCAACCATTGGTTGAGAAAGTGGTCATGCCGATGCAGTCATTAGCTGATCCCACTCCTCTTTTGAGGGGTGAGGTGACTTTAGACCATGTAGTCTCACAACCTATTCAACCAGTGGTTGAAAAAGTGGTCACGCCGATGCAGTCATTAGCTGATCCCACTCCTCTTTTGGGGAGTGATGTGTCTGCCGACTATATTTTTAGCATTTCCAGTTCTGTACTTTCAGAACAAGGGGGCATTCCTCTCATTCCGAGCACACCCCCTCCAAGCCCTAGGATGATTTCCTTTGATTGGAATGACCTTGTTGAGCCTCGTCTTCCTTCCTCCGCACCCTTTCAAATAAGGGTTGAAGTTAATTCAAAAAACATTTATCGATGTATTGTGGATGAAGGAGCCTCTGCAAGTATTTTATCCTCCTCAGTTTGGAAAGTATTTGGATCTCCCAAGATTGTGTCTACATCACATCAGCTATTGGATTTTGATAGACGTTCTAGTGAATGTTTGGGGATTCTTCCTTAGTTGCCTATATCGTTAGGAGGAAAGATTGTCTATGTCGATGTTATAGTGGTACAAGGCCCGTTAGATTTCAATATGCTTCTCAGGCATGATTATGTATATGCTATGAATGCTATGGTATCTACGCTCTTCCGAGTGATGCAATTCCCTCACAATGGAAGCAATGTCACTATCGACTAGCTGGCATCTAATAACCACCATCCTAATTCGAAATTATTTCAGACTACCCATTTATATGTTCCTAGCGTTCGTGTAGACTCTACCCCACCACAGGTTAATTATGTGGCATCTTATCCTCGGTGTTCAATTGCTTATGAGAAGGAACCTGTGCAATCATGTTTTCCTTCTCGAGACTTGGAATCAACAATTGATCCATTAGTGTAACCAATGGGGGCATGGGAGCCCTTGCTTCCCCCTCTTGGTCCAAGTGGGCTTGAGTATCCTTCTATGTCTGATCTCGTTGTTAGTAGATCCTCAAGCCCTAGTGATTGTGATTCTTCACTGACAGACTCTGCCAGTCCTGGCCAGAACCTCCATCGTCATATGGAGTATGGTCATTTTACTTCACCCTTTGGGACTGTCGACCCTCGTTTGTGTGATTTCTTGGAGTTTGAATTTCCTTCAAATGAGGCTATCCTGGAAGCCATGACTACAGTTTCTATACCGCAGGAGGACTTACACCGTGGTTTGTGTTTTCTTCCCTTTAGGGAGACTTCCCAAGTTGACTATGGAAGAGACTCTTGGTCTGAGCCTAACAGCGGGCTCTACCTGAACTAGTTTCATACATGAGTCGTAGCCCCCACGGGTCTTCTTTTAATCCTTTTTCAGACCCTCTAAACCTGAAAATATTGCAGAGCGATCTTGTGTCCTTTCACACTTGTTAAAATGAAATTTGAAGTAATGTCTATTCTGCGATATTTTACCCCTTTTTCGGTCCGGATGGTAAACTGTACGAACAAAGGTATACTCTAGAGGCCTCAGATCTCTAGAAGAGTATCCTCAGGTATAAGTTTAACCCTTTTTTGGGCCTGAGGGACTAAATGTACAAAAAAGGAACCCCCATAGAGTCCATAGTTAAGCTCTTTTTAGACTCCCTCAAATTGAAAAGATTGTTGAGTGACCTTATTCTTTCACACTCATTAAAATGGTCCAGAAGAACATTCCTGACGGAGTCCATAGTTAAGATTTTTTCAGACTCCTTAAAAATGAAAAAATGGTCGAGTGATCTTGTCTTTATCACACTCGTTAAAATGGCTTTGAATAGATGTCTTTTTGGTGCTAATTTACCCCTTTTTTGAACCGACTAGACTACCTTCGAAAAAGGTACCCAAGTGGAGTCTCCTTTTACGTTTTTCAGACTCTCTAAATATGAAAAACCGTCGAGATTACCTTCTCTGGGCTCATTAAACTCACATCGAAGGACGTTACCATTGTGTGTTTTATCAATCGCATTTGCATACCTATGTATTTGGCCTAATGCTGGCTCCATGTTGCTCTCAACTGAACCATCTAAAGCATGCCTTATACGCAAGCCCTGTAGCACTTTGCCTCTGTGTCTTGACACCTTTGGCCCACTGGAGAATTTTTCCCGAGTGTCCTTACTTTGAACATCAGTATTGTCCCTGCACCTTGAACTTGTATGTTTGCAACACTCATTCCTCCTTTGTAATGTAACATTCTTTTATTCTTTTTCCAAAATTATTGAAAAAGACAAAAAAATCAAATATACCCCAAAAGGAGGAAGGGAAAAGTATTTTCTTTATTGGCAGCATAATGAGTCACCCTTGGATAAAGCACATTTGTCCGTTTGTTCGCCAAACTCTGGGATTTAATGCAACCTTAGGAAGCTTTTCTCGCTACATAGATCCGTGTCCTCCTCTGTTTGGTTATTCTTCCAAACATATGGAGAGTTTGCATTGTCTCGTGCCTCGTAAACTTGTGTTAATTCCATGCTACCTGAGTCTCATCATTTGTCGTGCTATTTTCCAAGGGAATTTTTTACCAAGCCTGAGTTGGCCCCTCTGCAGTTTGTCTCTTGCCCTCATGCCTGGCCATCCTGAACGTCCAATCAAGTCTTTGTTCAAAATCAATGAAGCCTTCAGTATGATCATCAAGATTCTCTATTCCATGACCGATGAGCCATTGAAGACCTCTGGGTAGTGAAGTCGTACACTCATATTACACTCCTACCCAAGTTTTGAAGATTTTTGAAGTTGTTTCTCGAGCTCTAAAGACCTCATCTCCAACCATCAGGCCTTATCAGCTTCTAGAATATGGATACTCTACACGTATATCTTTTTTATTTCGAGATGTAGCTCCGCTATGTATTTCTCACGGCTAGACTTTATATAGTTATATGATATGGATATACAGTTTATTTGATTGGTAGCCATGATTTTATTTTATCTCGAGCATGGGTATGCCTGCCTCAGTGAGACAATTATTATTTTGCAAACGACACCTCCCGATTTCTGGTCCCTGGGCTCACTTGTTCGGCACATCGGTGAAGATTGTTAATATATTTCGGCCATCAGATGCTCTTCTGACCTCACACATTAGGGGGCATATGTTATAACCCTAATTTTCACCAGACATACTTACCTAGCATCAGGCCATCTCAGATTCCTTCTGTGCCAAAACACTGTTGAACAACACTTCTTAAAAACCCCTTTTATAAAGGACCATGCGCCCTGCTACGTTGTTGCATGTGTGTACATGCTAGCTGACCCAAGACAGCCCACGTGTACCCACAAAATCACGAAAAAAGGAAATTTGTTGATGAAACTTACAACGTTGGGTAAGTTAACTAAACCTTTTGGCCATGCATGGCCAGAAATTGGACCAAATACCTAGCTTCTTATAGCCTATAAAAGAAGGGTTAGGGGTCCCATTTGGAGGAGGAGAATCATAGTAAAGAGACTATACCCGATTGAGCATTCCTTTTGTCCCAACCTTTAGACATCCTTGTGCAAAGAGAAGTATAGAGAAAAGCAGTTGGAAGACAGTGGAAGAAGAGCCCAAGACTAGGATCGAGGAGTAGTAGCCGACTTTATCATTGTAAGGTATCATTGTGAAGTTAATAAAAGAGTTGCTTTTCCTGTCCCGCCATATGAGATTGTCATTATTGGAATATTGAGTGTATGATTGATTAAATCTCTAACCCGTTAGTTCATAGATCAAATGCATGTGGAGTTCTTTGTTTGTCTTTAGTGAATGCAGGTCAACATTGAGAGGAGAGTTGCAGTCAAAGAACGACTAAGCGCAAAAAGGGATCGACATCAAACATGAAGAATAAGGTATATCAACTTAATCTCTTGAGCCTTGTATTTACATATGAGTAATGGGGGTCTAGGCATGGGATGATGGTAAAAAGTAAGAATCTTTAGGTCATTTCTGCATGCATGATAAAACCCTTAGTGCTAGTCCGTAGGAGGGATTTCCCACCCACAAAACGTATAAAGAGAAGTAATGTTCCATTTGGGTTACCCAACTAGTGGGGTTCAAGCCATAAAATTTGGTCACATCCACCCACGGAAGGCGTAGGTCATGTTGAAAGTGATGGTTCTGCAAGGTATGGGAATGAGAGGAATGGTCACCTTCAATATGTGGAGGTGAGGAAGTGGAAGGGTTATCTGTAGGGATATGAAGTTTGGTGCAGAGTCCCGAAAAGACTGATTCAAGCTGGGTGGTGACGTCTTGTTTGATTTTCCCCATTGAGGATTGCATGGTTGTATTGATGGCGGCAACATTGGCACTGAGTTGTTTCACTTCTTGTTGGGTCTCGATGAGACCAGATTGCAAGGTGTTGAAGTGAGATTCCATGTATTGGCTACAAGTATGGGCCATGAGGATGAGGAAACTAAAAAGGGGTGGGCGGGGTAAAAAATTTTGGCCAAAAAAATGATATGGATGAATGTGATAAGGGCGAAGAGATGAATCCAATGGAATAGGTCTCAAATAATGGTGAAAAAATTTCCAGACTTTTTTTTTTACAGAGTTATACTCCGGTCTAAACAATACTGCAGAGAGGAAATGCCCAAATGATTAACCATAAAGAAATGTGTATTTACTTGGCAACCCGAACACAGTTGCACGGCAATAGATCTTGTCTATTTTAATTAGTTTATGTTTCTGTCCCCCAAGGGTTAGGTATTCAAGGGTTCTACAGACAAGGGTTTTCCCTATGCTATAGCTCTCTAATATACATGCGGGGTCCAACAGTAATACTCGGCCCAATATCTTAGGGAACTAACTAAGGAGGATAGACTGTACCCTTAGTCGTACTACCCGACTACCCAGGTACAAGAAAGTATCTTCCCGAGTGTTTTTCTTGGTGACACTATAACAGTTAGGTGGCCGATCGGTTTATCTAAAGAGGGCTTCAGGCAATCTAGGATGATCCGTACACAGGTGTTGTCTGATGCAATACCACTCGAAGGGGTACCAACAGTGGTTACTAGGGTGGCCAATAGATGTGCGCTTAAGTACCACTTGTATTTCTTGCGTGTATAAATCCCTCAACCGCGGGTTTATGCACGTAACGACAAATCTTTGTGGCTTAAAGATGCCATAATACGTCTCTACCCTGAAAAAAAACTTTAACCCACTCTTTCTACTGAGGAAAGTGCTCTGATACCACTTGTAATATACCAGATATAAAATGTATGCAAAACTGAAATAAAATGCTAGTAATGGAAGAATAACAACAATATAACTAGAACATTCACCACAATAACACTGAAATGATATAAGAATAACAATAGAAATAACACTTTGAATCTGAAATCAATGTTCATGGGCCTCTTCGAGGGGGAAACCTACAGTTGAGCAGAGCTCTATTACAATAATATCCAAGCTAGGGTTCTCATACCCTCGACTCCTATTTATACTAAAAGGAAGCATCTAGAGGAAGATCCTTCTAGAAGCAGAAGCTTCTATTAGGTCTTCTTACATCCGCCTTATTTTATTTTATTTTATTGAAAGGCCTTATTAATATTGACCTTTATTACATCTGAATATATTGTTCTACCTATGTGCAGGTTAGGACCCTAATAGATTCTCTATTAACTATCTCTTATTTTGTATTTTTCCAACCATTTTTGGCTTTGTCTTCTTCCGCACATGTGTCAAACAACTAGTAAGGGAAGTTGAAAGGTCTTTTGTAATTATTTCTTGGGGAGTCCAAGAAGATACTTTTGGGAGTTAGTATTAATGATATTAATAATAGGAGAGACCTATTTGGAAAGGGATTTTTGGCTCTCAAGCTTTGTATACACTCGAGAAATTATTTTCTAAGAAAATACTTGGTTAACTAATATTAAGAAGCCCTTAGGGCCAAATTTTTATAGAGAGAAAACTTGTGTGTGTTGTTGTATGTTATGAACTACTTCCAACATAATGTATTTTTCCACATAGGTCGTAAGAACATGCTTTTATTATATACCTTTTTGATGTAGTAAATGTTATTCTTGATGCTTTGTTATTCTTTCTCATATTTAATGTTTTGAGCACATGAGCTTCTTATGTATGCAAAAATGTGAATTAGACTATTCTATTTATAAAATTGTATGCATGTGTTATCTAACTTTTCACCATTGCGACAACTATCTCATTAAAGGGGTTTTTAAAATTTAGTGTCACTTCAGCTCACTTGGTTACGATAATTTGTTCCTATCTAGGATAAGATAGGTTAGAAATATGTTATATTTCTTTTATGCATTTAAATAGTCTTCATCTACATTTTCATTCACATAACCATCCACCTTTTTACCCTAACAACCAATAATGACAATCGGTCCAAAATACCAATAGGTCTCATAAACTAAATGATGCATAGTCTAATTAGGACCATATACCAGGGAGTACCCCTTATTGTTCTTTGGAACTTCCTCCCCATCATGAGGCCTTCACTTAATGAACATGTGACATACCACCTTCGTTTAGGGGATATTAAAGAATACCCTTAATTTCAGTAGATATTGATAAATACCTCCAAAAATCCTTTTTGTTGAACCCCCCTCCCAATACATATTTCCAATGAAAGAAACCCCTATTTTTACTAGATTCCCCTTTCTATATCCCCCCAATACCTATAAACCCCCTAATACCCCACATCCCCCGCAATACCTACAATATATTGACTTTATTTTTCACAATTTAGAAACCCCCTTTATGAATGAACGTGATAACATATTGGTCAACAAGGTGAATCCCCCATGATCCCTATCAACACCACCATTTTTCATGCATAAAAAAAAATGGGACTTTTGTGAGGCACCTACAATTTCAAATTTTACAAGTGGAGTAAGATTCATAGAGAGTTAAGGAAGCTCCACTTCCATTAAAAGTAAGAAGCAATTCTCTTTCCAGGAGATCCTTGGCAGTGAAGAGTGGTTGTTTATAAAGTCCATATGAACTCCAAGTTGAGGACACTATCACATGAAATAAATGTTTTTGATTACATCCATAGGTAATGTTCGTGTATTTTTCTCATCTTTGTATCATGAGATGTATAAGGATTGGAAATAAAATGCAAAAGTTCATGTTGTAATGTGAATGTAAATAGTCGATAAGGTGATGAAGTTGGACACTTATCCAACAAGAATTATTCATAGCTTGTTGCAATGCAAAATGGAAGGAAGAAGATCATGTAAACCTAGCTTTAGAAATATGGTCTTCTCATACAAAACATAAGTATTTTACCTTGAAAGTGTCAATGTTTCATCGAAAACTGCACATGAGACCTATATAAAGCAAGTACAAACAAATCTTATCAAGAAAAGGATGAGAGATTCAATATGGAAGAATGCGAAAATATATTCACACTACTCCAATGATTTGATCAATGAATCAAATGATTAGAATGAATGGTGATACACACTCATATAGGACGCAAAATTCCATAAATAAGAAAAACGAACAACCAATGAGTTCTTATTAGGAATGTATGTATAATGCATAATATTGATGGTCTAAAAATGGAAAGTGTAAAATAGAACTAGCCCCAATTAACTAATAGTGAAAAAGTGAGTCGAAAATAAAAATATTTCCAACACCCCCCCTAAACATCACTATGGAATAATTAAAAATGAGTCCCAGAAACTAGGCCATATTAGGTACTCATGTACAGTGAAACTAATGAACACTGAATAAAAAATGAGGAAAAAGGGAAAACCACGTGGAAACAAAACCCCCCCTCAAAATAAAATGCGTCAATAGAAGAAAATGCAGTTGATAGCCAACTGTGTTATTCACTCCAAGATGACCATGCAAAGTATGAAAGTTCTTCTCACTAAAAGTCTTCATGAGGATGTAGGAATATTTATGGATCTGATGAAGTCCTTTTGCAAATTGTATTTCTGTGTACCTCTTGATCCTGTGGACCCATGTGCACCTAAAAAATCTTCCTTTATGGTGAAAGTGGAACCAGATCCCAAGTATGATTCTTTAGGAGTGATTCATACTCCTCATGCATGGTTTCTTTCCATAATGGATTGCCCACAACCTCACTGTAGGTCTATGGATCAAAATATTGAACCATATAACAATGCATGGGAATCGTTGGTTCAAAATATGAAAGTACATGAGAAGGCTCCTCATGCTGAGATCGAGTCCTCCTCAAATCCGATGGATCCTCTACAAGGTTTCCTGCAACTTGAAGTGTGGATTGTTCCCACTTGGGCATCTGCTGAAGCTCCAACGTTGGCTCCTCATCTAGCTGTACTACCTTATCAACTCCATGTAAAAAATCCTCTGAATCTAAGTCTGAATATGCAGCATCTGAGTGTATGGAATCATCATCTCTAATGTCTGGAAATGATGGAAGCACAAGAGTCTCTGGATGTTGCACTGGTGGTGCATGAAATGGACTCCTCAAACTGAGAATTATGCTCAATGATGAGTTGGTCAGTAGAGGGATCATTCAACATATACCCATTCACATCATCTGGATA
Organism: Picea sitchensis; assembly: GCA_010110895.2. Classification (NCBI taxonomy): domain Eukaryota; kingdom Viridiplantae; phylum Streptophyta; class Pinopsida; order Pinales; family Pinaceae; genus Picea; species Picea sitchensis. Next base: position 32,774 of record SNQJ01S0117592.1, read on the forward strand.
TCCGAAAAGTATGGAAGGCGTGCTCTGTGGATCTAATTCTTTCCTCTTTTCAGAAGGAATACGAGCCCATGCACGAGATCCAAATATGTGGAAGTGTGTGACATCTGGTTTGTCACTTGTCCAAGCCTCAAAATGTGTAATTTCCTCAACATATCGATGAGGATATCTATTCTATATGTAAGCATCACAGTTAAGTGCCTCAACCCAAATCTTGGAAGGAAGGTACCTAGCATGCAACATGCAAATGGTCATCTCCTTGAGAGATATTTTCTTCCTTTCAGCAACGCCATTCTTCTATGGAGTGTATGTAACTATATGTTGCAACTGGAGACCAACCTCATGACAAGTATTGTGAACATATTTGTTTATATACACCCCCCCCATTTTCTGTATGAAGAATCTTGATCTTTTTCCTAATTTGTGTCTCTACTAGATCTTTGAAGTCTTTGAGATGCTAAAAAACTTTAGACTTTTTCCTAAGAAAATAAACCCAAGTATAGAGTGAGTAATCATCAATGAATGTAAGGAAATACCTCGCTTTGTTGATGGAAGGATATGGAAATGGGACCATGAGATCACTGTGAACAAGCTCCAAGGAAGAGGAGGCTCTCCTTGTCTTCCCTTTTTCAAACTTTTGTCTACGATGCTTGCCAATAATGCATCCTTTATAAACCCTTTCAGAAAATTGAATGTCTCACAAGCCTTTGACCATTCCTTGCTTGGAAAGTCATTGCATGTACCTAAAATTTAAATGACCAAATATCTCTTGCCATACTCTAATACTATCATCATCATGCGTAAGTAGTAAAGAGGAATTATGGTCAACAAATTTAGTGAATTTATAAAACCTTGATTTGTGATCTACCGCACCAATTGCAATAATGGAATTGTCATGCATATTAAGTACAAAAACTGAATCTGATGTAAATTCAACCTTTTTACCTATTTGAGTGATCTCATAAACTAAGAGCTGATTTATAGAAATATTTGGAACATGTAAAACAATCTAAAAATTTCCAGTAGGGAGTTCCACTCTTCCCTCTCCTGCTACTGCTATTGGAGTATCATCCCCCATGAGAATAGGGGGTCTTGAGCATAAACTCAAAGAAGTAAAAACTTCCTCTTTGGCTTCCATATAATGTGATGCTCCATAATTTATAATCCATGAATCATATGAGGAATTAATTGCAGCAAGAGCATGATGATTACCTTTCTTAGGAGCAGGGTATTCTTTCTTCTTCTTCTTGCCTCCTTCGGGAATGAAATTTTCAAGGTTGTTCTACTGAAGTAACTATGCCATAAGATCAATTTGATTCTTCATGCATGTGGATTCTTCATGATTTGGTTTATTAAAATAAGTGCACTTGTTTCCCTTATTCTTGTTCTTCTCTTTGGAATTTGAAGAGTCTTTGGAACTTGAATAATCCTTGAAGGGTTTGGAATATCCCTCCTTTTCTTTTTGTTTCTCCTTTATTTTTTGTTTGTATTTTTTATTGGATGACCCTTTTCCATCCTGCATGGTGAGTGCATGTGCTTTGGATTCCTTAATTAGGCCCATCTAAATAAGTTTTTCTTGCTCATGTGTGAGAGAATCAATTATTCTCTCCATTGTAGGCATCTTCCACTTTGATCCCAAGAGATATCTGCCAGAATTGAAAGTGGAGACATAGGAAACATATTTTGGTCCTATATTAGACAAGATTGTTATAATAAGTTTGTCTACTTATGTAGACTTATCAATATCACAAGATCCCAAGCTCAATATCAAAGATTTAAACTTGGTAAAGAAATCATGTATATTATCAAAACTTTTAGGATCCAAGGTATTCAACTCTACCTCAAGCATATGACCTCTCATCTCATCCTTCTTTCTAAAGAGTCTTTCCGAGGTTTTCTAGATCGCATTTGGAGTATTGCATGCGGAAAAATGAAACCATAAATCAACTGAAATTAATTCAAGAAGAATTCTTGTGGCCTCATCCTTATGGTTCTCCCATCTGGTCTTCTCAATCACTAATGTAGGTTTTGTTTCTGTCATCATCGTCAAATTGTAAAATCCTTTCCTTTTGATTTGGAATTCATCCTTCAGTTTCCATTCAAAATAATTGTATGGAGTGATTATTATCACCAAATTTGACTAAAGAATTGGTGTCATATCCATCCCTTCTACTGGTTCTAAAAAACCTATAAACATTTTCTTGAGAAATCACTGAATTTGTTTTTTCAAGAGTGTCTCACCCTATCAATGGGTAGCCTGAGACACTATCACACCTTGTGTTAAGGATAAAGTGTGACACTTTCTAAGTGTTGCACCTTGGTAGTGGAGAAGTTACGACACTTTCCATAAACAAAAAATTTGTAAGTTTTCATGCGACTGTCGCACCTTTCAACATGGACAAGATGTGACACTGTCAATTGTTTCACTTTTCAACAGGGAGAGGCTATGACACTATCAGATACATGAGTTATGCTTGCTGAAACTCTGATTTCACTCTTCTCTATATTTTTTTTGTTTTCTCCAAGAAGATCGACTTTGAATCCATGCCAATGCTTCATCGAAACATGCATAGGAGACCTAACAAAAGAAAGTACAAACATAGTTTATCAAGAAAAGGATGAGAGATTCAATATGGAAGAATGAGAAAATATATTCACACTACTCCAATGAGATGATCAATGAATCAAATTATTACAATGAATGAGTGATACACACTCATATAGGACATAACATTCCATAAATATTAAAAGAGAACAACCAGTGAGCTCTTCTTAGGAATGCATTCATAATTCATAACAATGATGGTCTAAAAATGGAAAGTCGAAAATATAACTAGCCCCAGTTAACTAATAGTGAACTAGTGAGTTGAAAATAGAAATATTTCCAACAGAGAGAGTGGTATAGGAAAATATTTAAATAGGTTCAAATTATTTCATTTTTGAAGGTAAAAACCAAGGCCTTGATATTGATGTTGATTTTTCATGAGGCATGTTCTTTAGACAATTGTTTTAGTGGTCATTCAATGGGAAATCTATTGATTTCAACATCAAATCACAATGAACATTTAATTCTTACTCAAGAGAGACATAAAGCCTACAAAGTATCTTAGCATTCTCACATGTGTCTTAATTACCATCTTTTCACACCTATGTTTTGTCTTTTTGATTACTTTTGTCCACCACCTAGTCATCCTTTTTGTCTATATCATATCATAATGGCATATTTTTCGCAAGGTATGATTACCCATCACTCATTTCATTTTAGTGAATTATGCTAGTGTAATTCAAGGAAAAATTAAACCTTTAATGCTTACTAATGGAAGGGATTGTGAGAATTGGTGCAAAGAAGGCTGCTACATGTGTTGCCACACTTGTTGCAACACCAACCAACCACAGTTGCTGCAACACTGAGTGATCATATTGTTGCAACACCTTTTACATTGCAGTGATACCAACCTAATACAAGTATTTCAACATCAACCATGATTTTACAACATCGATTAGTCACATCGTTGCAACACTGACGAAGTAGTTGTTGAAACATTGACGATTGACCATTGTTGAAACTTAGATGGATGAATAAAATTGTTCACATTGTTCTTTCTTGTTTCCATTACACTAGATGTGACAAAACATGATGTCATAGAAATAGAAACCAATGATAAAGTGGAACCATGGAAATTATGAAAATACAAAAATGCAGTGGAGGAAAGATCACCCGATGACAATTGCTCCAATGCCTCCTTCCAGTATGATCAAAATATGAAGATGTGCTTTGTCATTTTCCCATATTCGTCGGGATGTTAAAAACAAAATTGAGAACATCCTCATGGCTATCCTCAACTCTTTCTTTCCAAGAATAGGCGATGTAAAATGTATAAAGAACCTACTTGATTCGAGTAAAAGGGAAGAAAATTATCATTATAATTTGAATCTTTGTTTCCCTCCAATTAATAAGATCATTGCTTTGTTCATATGGAACCTATTCATGTTAATGAAGATTTGAGTTCAACTTTTGATTGATAGTTTCATCCAATACTTTGTCTAGGGAGGTAGGCCCCCCTCCTTAGTTAGGTACTATCCCATTGTAGCATAGATTTAGTATCCTATTTTTATGTATTATAAAAGTTGGATTGTTATTTATTTGTTTCTAAATTAATTCTTTGTTTATACAACATATATTTCCGATTGCAATTTGATTCATACTATGTTTCAATATGCTATAGTAATATTCATGAATTTAATAGAACTACAAGTTACAAAATGCAGAGCTCATCAATTATCATCTACAAGATTGAGGGTTAGAAGGTATCTCTTGGACTAGTCTCCATTTGGAGTTAGTTATCAATTGTGTGAGTTTTTGTTCTCCAAAATTAATCATAGTTTCTTTTATGCAACTTAGTTAGAATCTATTTCCTACAATTTCAATTACATTCAACTAGGGTAACAACACACTACCTTCAGTCAGGTTGAAATAGTTTAGCTTATTTTAGAATGACATTCAACTACAGTAAGAACACATTTCTTCCTGTATTTTTGAATTGGATTAGTCTGCTTTATGTTCTTTGTAATTCCATTCAGTTGGGGGTCACAACACATTACTTTCAGGCCCAACTAAGATGATTTACCATTTTTACAGTTAAATCAGTCCTTTCGCTAGTTACTTATTGGTGACCTTGTTATATATATTCTAAATCCCTCATCTTGAGACTGTTTATTCATGCTAAAATCTCATGGCTAGAAAAATTTTCAAATAGTTTTCCCTAGCATATATAATGCATGACAATTCACAATTTCCATACAAATCTTAGATTGATAATTAAATTCACATTCTTTCTAATTGTCTTTCTGAGAAATTAGAAAGGTAATTAAAAAGATCATTGTTTTTGGCATCACTGATGAGGAACTATCAACAATACAACTTCTTTCTCTCATGTCTCTAGAAGTATATTTGTTTAAGGGATTTACCTGTACTTCTATGAATTTATTTTTTCTGGTGTGCCTTCTTTTCATATATTTTTTGTAGTTGGAATGTTCATTTTTAGTGTGCATGTTGATGCTATTTAAAGATATGATGTTTTTCAAAATATCATGAAAAGAAATAGAGACCTGAAAGGTCGGTTTAATAGTTATGCAAAAAATCCCTTGTAGACTAACATTGCATGGAAATAAACTCAAGGATAAGGGTCCAACCAATCCATCTAGTTGATGCCCTCAACCAACAAACTAGATAAAATAAGGCCAAAACCTCCCTCTGTGGAGTTGACACATCCATCTCACCCCGTGGAGGATACATCTTTAGTATAGGAAGAAATATTGTTCCTTGAGGATTCTCCAACAGAAAAATATCCAAGCCACTATTTTGAAGAACCTATCAATCCATGTAGTCCCACAGAGTTCCAAGAAAATCAGGAGGAAAATTTCCTATGGTTTGTAAGAGAAATGTCAGAGGAAACAATCCAAGCTGTGAAAAAAGAGGGCATCACCTTATACTTTCTGTTAACTCTCCAAGAAACCCTCCGTGGTTGCAGACCAGAGGTGCTTGGTAACTTAAGAACTCAATGTTTTTTGGTGTTTTTTATCAAAATGGATCAATGGGATGACTAAACCAGAGTACAGCATTCAGACATTCAACATG